>CABHPH010142645.1:0-32940 GCA_902168325.1 Peromyscus nudipes
GCATGATTTTTATTCTAATATTAGAGAGAGAGAGAGAGAGAGAGAGAGAGAGAGAGAGAGACAGACAGACAGACAGACAGACAGACAGACAGACAGACAGGGAGAGCTAGTCACGTCCAGCCTGGCAGTGTGAACACTCAGCCATTAGAGAAGCATGAAATTTGGGTGGAAAAAAATAAAAATACCCACACAACTACATTCTCTCAGTCCCAGGGCTTAACACATACCACGAAGCAAACAGAAATTCTTTCCTGGTACAGAGAATGTGACATTCGGTGAACAGATTCTGACCTCTCACCTTTTGTCGGCTCTCATATTACCCGCGGGGAAGAGGGAGGCCTGTTTCTAACAGGGAGTATTCTATTGGTGCGTTCTAGCTCTCTCTCTAGCTGGTTCTGACCACAGGACTTGGCAGAGACAGCCTTTCCCCAAGTCTCTGGCTGGCACAATGGAGAAGTTTGCCCTTTGAGACTCTGTTCATTTCCTGATGAAAGAAATCCACTGTGACTCAATAGGCATGCACGGATTGATATGGGCGTGCAAGGAGTCACATGTCAGACCCCATGTTCATCACCCTCTCTGGCTGGGATTCAAAACGAGGGACTAAATGTTCATGGGTAGGTGTTCATCTTAGGAGTGGCTCCGGAGAAGTCCCTGTTCTGTGTCACTTTGAAGGGGAAGGCTGCTCGGGGTGGACCACATCCACAGGTGGGCAGACCAGAAGAGGGCAGATGAAATCCAGTTGGCCTGCAACAATAACCTGTGATTGCTCACTGCAGGTTAGTGTTCTGGGAAGTGCAGCTTTCAAGTTCCTAATCAAAGGGCCATTGTTACAGATCACAGTCACCCAGCTTGTCATCAGCCCTGAGATGCACACCCAGGAAAGTGCTGTGTGTTCAAGAAGCTCTTCCACACTGTCCCAACCTCTGGGAGGATTAGGGATGGAGAGGCAGACCAGGTGCTCACCCAACATCTGTCTTACTCAACCATGGCTGTGTAAAAAAATTGCACCTGAAAATTGGCCAGGTGTGGTGGCACATACCACTAATCCCAGCACTCGGGAGGCAGAGGCAGGCAGATCTCTGCGAGTTCGAGGCCAGCCTGGGCTACAGAGCGAGTTCCAGGACAACCAAGGCTACAGAGAGAAACCCTGTCTCAAAAAACAAAAGAAAATGAGGAGGAAGAGGAGGAGAAGGAGGAGGAGGAGGAGAAAGGACCCCCAAAATATAGTGGCATAAAACAACACAGTTTAAATACAGTTATCATCTCACCGCCTGTATGGGACCAGAGTCCTAGCAGCTACAGTCTTACAGAAAAAAAGTAAAGTAACTGATAAGATGCTCAAGCTTCTGTAAACAAACCCTCATCCATACAATGGCAACAACCCTAACGAAACTCATTAGAAAAAAAAAAAGACTTGAAAGCAGAGGAGAAAGGGAATCAGCTGCCTGGAAGGGGACAGGAGAGAATAACAGGGGTGACTATGATTGAAATTCAGTCTGTCCACGCGTGGAAATGTCATATTAAAAATCCATTATATATAATTAGTATATGCTAATAAAAACATTTTAAAAGGCAGGGCAAATAGGAGCGGAAGTACAGAGAAGTGTGGGGCTATGCTCAGAGCAAGGACCCGGTGGGAGCAATCGGAAGGGCGTCTGAGCGCAGAGAAGTCAGGAAGAGCGACTCTCAAGGTTGGCGACTTCTGGGAACAGTGGTGCCGTCAGCACACCTGAGCAAACGCAGCGGACCGAGGTGGGAGTAGCCTGTGGGGAGCAGTGGAGCGCACTCCTCAGTGTGTTGAAAGGGACCAACACGGAACCCAGAAACAAGAGTACTTACTCAGCCAGTGTGGAGCCCTGGCTCAATCCCCTGTACCACAATTCCTTTTAATGAATAAATAAATAACTTAAGGGCTTTGTATGCGGTCTAATTTCTTAACCTGGCCCAAGATTGAGTCACCTAAGACACCAAGAGAGAAGACCCATGTCGGGACCAGCCCCTTCGAGGAAGTGGAAACGGAATGCTCTGCATGGAAGTCAGAAGAGGGCGCTGGATCCCCTGGAACTGGAGAGACGTCATCGGACCCTTAATTCAGGAGAGCTGCTTGACCACGACATCTTCATATCTTAATGACCAGAAGTCCCCTCGTAAAACAATTTTGCTTACAACAATGTTTGCTTGTAGCGGGTCCTTTTCCCTTAATGGTGTCCAGCCGCTCTTCCATCCAACTAAAACTGCCCTATAAAACCCCGAACCCCCCTTTGTGGCGGCTGCTCTCCCTTCTTTTGGAGACAGCCCAGCAGCAGCTCAGTGCAGCCTTGTCTAAATATACAGCTACACACACACACACACACACACAGAGAGAGAGAGAGAGAGAGAGAGAGAGAGAGAGAGAGAGAGAGAGAGAGATTCTTTCTCTTTCCCCACATAAGATACTCTCATTTTGCCTAAGAATATACAAGAAATGACTTTCCTTATGTCATTGGGTCCTTTTATTCTATGATATTTCTATGACTGGACAGCATCCGCAATTCAGCATATGAAGCTTCCCTTAATTTAACCTCTTGTGGCAGAGAAGTATGCATTATTTGGGGTTTAGGAGATGGCTTCATCAGAAGAGTGCTTTTAACCCAAACACGAGAACCTGAGTTCAATTTCCCCAGAACCCATGTTAAAAAGCTGGGCAAGGCAGTGTGCACCTGTAATCCCAGCGCTGGAAGAGCAGAGACAGGGAGGTTCCGGGGGCTTCCTGGCCAGCCCATCCCGCTGAATAAACAAGCTCCAGGTTCAGTGAGAGACCCTGTCTCAAAAATATAAGGTTGAGTAAGACATGGGAAGTTGACCTCTGGTCTACACACACACACAGAAACACATACACATATATACACACACAGAGAAACAGGCACATACATGCATGCACATGCAGAGGCACAAACATACACAAATGCACACAGGCACCCACATAGGCACTTACATATAAATAGGTACACATACACAAATAACCACAGGCACACACACACACACACACAAAATTAAGAAAATGATGCTTTATTCAGAATTATTTTCATCGCCATTATGAACAACACAAAGTGTACACACCCTCCTGCACCTGGCCCAGATTCTGTAGCTATTTATCATCAGTTGGTTATGGCTCAGGGCGGGCAGCAAAAAAAAAAAAAAAAAGCCAATACATCGTACATCTTCGTGGACCTTATGATCTAACAGGAAACACACAACAATTAAATATGAAACTTCAAGCTTCTGTGCTAGGTGTTAGAGAAAAGAATATGTTGATAAGGAAGCACGTGACCCACGAAGCCTAACCTGAAAAGGTGACCTTAACTTTGAGATCAGGAAATAAAGAGCTAGGCTAAGACAGGCAAAGGCATGAGGGAGACAGAACATCGTGTTCAAAGACCTGACTGTGGCACCCCAAGATGAAAGCCGCTTCCTGGATGCTCACAAAGGGATTCTCCACAGAGCTCTTTACGGGGTGCCAAGGTAAGAACTCAGTTTTTTACCCGATGTAAAAGAAGACATCGAGTTCAATGCACATTGGATTGGAGGCCATCGCAGTTAGCCGGGAGACCATTCCGGAAGCCATTCAACTGATCCGGCGAGCAAGGCCAGGGGACTAGAAGAGAGTACTGGAGGTGATGTGTGAAGAAGCCAGTAGACCTACAGCTTCCACTTAGAAGACGCTGTTTTATGTTGTATGGGGGCAGGGAGTGGGGGTAGTCAAGGATGGCTCCCTTCTTTATGACTTTAGCAACCACTGGCACACACGAGAGAAAGATGCATGAATGAGCTGAGTGATATTGCCTTCGGAGTCCCTGCAAAATCCCTGGAAAAAGTACCTACAAAAACCGGGTGGGACTGTTTAATACACGGAGCATAGGCCTGAGCTGAGGTCCTGCATTGGGCGTCCCTCAGGGTGGGGTTTGTATTAGTTACTTTACTCGTCGCTGATAGGAAGCAGAGAGATGAAGGCTGCCCTCGGCTCGCCTCCTTTTTATTCAGTCCAGGACCCAGGGCAATGGACGGGGGCCACCCACATTTAGAATGGAGCTTCCCATCACAACCAACCCAATTTAGAAACTCACAGGCATGTGCAGGGGCTTATCTCCTAGGTGAGTCTAGATCCTGTCAAACTGACAATATTAGCCCTCACAGGGGTAATGACAATTGACACTTTGGAAATGAGCAAAGATCTTCTAGAAGGAACATACGGAGGGAGGTGGAGAGGAGCCGAGCAGAGACCCCTGAGGAGGGAGCCGATGTTAGGAGATAGTCAAAGGAAAAAGCTCTTAGAAGGAGTAACCGGAGAGGTTGGATGGAGCCCAGAGAACACACGGCCTGACAGGGCCAGGAGACAAGCAGGGTGAGCTCCGAGGATTGAGCGCCCACAGGGTCTCATCTGGAGTGTTCCCTGCCCTCGGGCACAATCAGGTCTTTGAATTCCTGTTCTCACTTCCTAAATATTTGTGGCTAACTCAATCAAATAGTCCCAAGAGATTAAGAAAGACAAAGACTGAAAGGGTCTGTTGGATACAGTGACCAACAACCTGGGTTACTATGACAAGAACAGAGGATGGTGGTAAGTAGCTGGCTATGTGAGCAGATTTCACGGTAAAGGGTTAGTTGGCAGAAGGAAAGGCAGTCAGAGCCAGTCTTTCTGTCTGCTCTCTCTCTCTCTCTCTCTCTTTGTGTGTGTATGTGTGTGTGTGTGTGTGCGTGTATATGTTCACATATGGGTGAGAGCATATATATGTGCAGGGGTGCTGTATGTCTCTTGGGACCCAAAGAGCCTCACAGACACAGCAAATTAATTTGTCCTTGAAAATATCAACACTGGAGCTGAGAAATTGCTTCGTCAGAGAGCTCATCAGCTGTTTCAGCAAATAACCTGGGCTCAGTTCCAAGCACCCACATGGTGGCTCACAACCACCTGTGATTATAGTTCCAGGTCATCCAGTGCCCTCTTCTAGCCTCTTCATGGACACCAGACATGTACCCAGTACATCTTCATACATGCAGACACTCTCACATACATATAAAATCAAAATACATAAATCTTTAAAAAAGAAAGTATTAGGGCTGGAGAGATGACTCAGAGGTTAGAAGCACTGACTGCTCTTCCAGAGGTCGTGAGTTCAATTCCCATCAACCACATGGTGGCTCACAACCATCTATAATGAGATCTGGTGCCCTCTTCTGGCCTGCAGGCAGAACACTGTACATATAATAAATAAATCTTAAAAAAAAGAAAAGAAAATATTAGTCAGGTGGTGGTGGCGCACGCCTTTAATTCCAGCACTCGAGAGGCAGAGGCAGGTGGATCTCTGTGAGTTCAAGAACTTCTAGAAACATTCCCCACTTCTTTTTTTTTTTTTCGAGACAGGGTTTCTCTGTGTAGTTTTGGTGCCTGTCTTGGATCTCGCTCTGTAGACCAGGTTGGCCTCGAACTCACAGAGATCCGCCTGGCTCTGCCTCCTGAGTGCTGGGATTAAAGGCGTGCGCCACCACCGCGGGGCCATCCCCCACCTCTTGATGTATCCCAGGCTGTCCTCAAATTCAGTATGTAACTGAGGAAGTGCTTGAAATTCTGGTCTCCCTCACAAGGGCTGAGGTTCCAGATGTGCACTATCACATCGGGTTTAGGTGTGCACACCACATCGGGTTTAGATGTATACCACCTCAGGTTTAGGTGTGCACACCACATCGGGTTTAGATGTATATCACCTCGGGTTTAGGTGTGCACACCACATCAGGTTTAGATGTATACCACCTTGGGTTTAGGTGTGCACACCACATGGGTTTAGATGTATATCACCTCAGGTTTAGGTGTGCACACCACATCAGGTTTAGGTGTGCACACCACATCAGGTTTAGGTGTGCACACCATATCGGGTTTAGGTGATGCTGGGGACTGAACACAGAGATTCATGTGTTCATACCAGGCCAACACTACCGACAGAGCTACACCTCTAGCCTGGGAAGAGATGGATTTTAAGGACTTTGAAAATATTTATTTTTCCTACTTTATGTATGCGAAGTGTTTTGTCTGCACGTGTGTGTGTGTGTGTGTGTGTGTGTGTGTGTGTGTGTGTGTGTGAGCACCGCCGCAGAACCCAGAAGATGGCGGTACCAGAGCCCTGGGAACTGGAGTTTAGGTGACTGCCGGCGCTGATGTGGGTGCTGGGAACTGGATGAGCAGAGCTGCTCTTAATCGATGAGACATCTTTCCAGCCCCCACAAAATACCTTCAAGAACTTAATCAGGAAAGGATGCACAGAGGCATCCATCGAAGTACTTCTTTGGGGGGAGGGTGTTCAAGACACGGTTTCTCTGTGTAGCCTTGGTTGTCCTGGATCTCGCTTGGTAGCCCAGGCTGGCCTTGAACTCACAGAGATCCGCCTGGCTCTGCCTCCCAAGTGCTGGGATTAAACTTGTATGCTACCACTGCCTGGCATCAGTACTCTTTATCATTGCAAAAACTATTTTAATTCGCACAAATTTTCCTTTTGGGAAAAAAAAAAAAAAGATCAGAGACTAGGTGGAGCTCAGTTGGTAGACTGCTGGCCTCACACGCACAAGACCCTGGCTTTGGTCCCCAGCACCACATGAACCAGGCATGCAGATTGTAATCTCAGTATTTTGAAGCTAAAGGTAGAGGGGTCAGGGTTCAAAGTCAGCCCAGGTTACAAATCAAGGGCAGACGGGACTACATGGGATGAGGGTGGGGGACAAGCAGGTATTCTTCTCTGAGGCTTGACTTTGTCTTAGTTTGTGTTGAGAGCTTTAGGTCACGCATCTTAATTTTAATTACAAACTTACCATATTCTTTTGAAAGTTCACTGAAGCGTATTTACCCGAAAAGCATGCGCCCAGCGCCTCCCGCCAGCCATTTACAACCTAGAGCCAGATCTAGTGTGTAGGGGACAAACCGCCTGATGGTGATATGGGTGTGCGTTTTCTGGCACAGGGTTGAATGCATTTTACAAAACTGGAGAGTTTGGTTCCAAGCTGCCTGGCAAGGAAGCAGAAAGGAACACAGTGAGTTACATAATTTCCATTGTCCAATTAAGACAAAGAATTCTAACTCATTGTGTGGAGGCAGCTGTAGCGGAGATCTGGAATCAAGCGGGAATTTATAACGTGACTCCTTGTAGAGAGGACATGGAGGGAAGCCGAGGACCATCTCTAACAGTTTATGAAGCAAGCCTCTTGAACCCATTTGCCTGGAGCGCGCTCTGGGAAGTTGCCCAAAAGCTCACAGTGAGACATCAGCTCCTAAGCAAAGCAAATGTTTATGCGCCCACCGGGGGGTGGGGGTGGGTGGGGGTGGGGGGGATGTGGGGGGAGATCGCTGTCACCCTCGGAGTTCCTCCACCTCTGAGGCCCTTCCCCAGAGCCTCAGCTTTGCCACGAAAGCACCCTCACGTGCATCCAAGCTGGAGGCGGATGAGGAAAGGTTGTGTAGCCCAAAAAAGGCCAGCTGTAAGCTAAAAATGTCTTTGAAAATTTGCAATTTATATTTTAAAAATCCATGTGAGTTTTACAGTCAGTTTCATAATGTGTTTATAACAAAAATATGTTTTCTTCCTTAAAACCTAGACCAAAATTGATGCTCCGAGAGGTTGGGCTGTATTTATCCAATTTGAGCATCCCTTGGCAGGCGATGTTGGACATTTCCCTCCAATCCCCCACCTCCACAGACACATCATGGTAATTTGATGTTTAGCCAGGACTCTAGAGGACTAAACCGCTTCTTATCCATTGTTAACTGTCTTGGGGCAGAACATTGTATATTCTCCTGACTTCTAGAGAAGAAGGCTACATAGGTTTTGGTTGATTTTTATTTTTTATTTATTTATTTATTTATTTTTTAGTTCTCAGTAGCATTTAGGAGCTGGACTTACTATCCAGACAGCAGAGCTAACTGCTGCCACACACAGGTGTAAACATTAGAGTGGTGACCGAGGCAAGAACCAATATTTATTATTCCAGAAGGTGCTGTTAAGCCCTAGTGTTTCTGATGGGCTGTCACCTACCTGATGTCCCCTGGAGAGCATCTCTGGGTGGCACTGGGCAGGGCTGACCTCACTCAAATAATAAGGCTCTCAATGAGAGGGTTGAAGCTTCCCATTTGGCACAGGCGCTGCATAAGACATGTGCTAAGGACTTCTACATGCTGAGTCATTGAGCCAGACTGCTCAGTCCCTACCATGTGGGCCCTTTCTCTGTCTAGGACTTTTGGGTATTAAAAAACAGAATTGTGGGATTGGAGAGACAGCTGTTAAGAGCACTGGATGCTCTCACAGAGGACCTAGGTTTGGTTCCCTGCACCCATATAGTGACTCAGGAGTGTCTCTAACTCTAGTTCCAGGGAATCTGATGCCCTCTTCTGGCCTCTGACAGCACATTTGTATTTGGTAAAATTAAAGAAAATATTCTATCTATCCTATATTTGTGAATCTAAAATTTCATATCTAATTTATCTTTTATCATAACCAAGGAAAATTATAACTATCTACTACTAGTCTTCAACTACATCAAAGACCCCAGAAGGATATAATATTACCTAAGAAACAGGAAATGCATTGCAAGAAACTTCCAAAATTCTGAAAATGACAGAGACAGCTGCCTGCCTGGACAGTCACCCAAAGTTCCTCTGTAACATTGGGGCATCCATCTTCGGCCAATAGGCCTAGAGTTTTTTAACTGCTTCTTCCTGTGTTCTGAAGAATTTTTGGCAGTTTCTTCTGCAAAGCAGGAACCTAAAAGACCATTTTGCCTTGCAAAGTTCAGTGGTCATCTTCCTATGGGTCCTGCATGTCCATTTAATACAACACACTGTCAATCAGTCGAAGCAAAGGGCATGTTTTTGCCCAGTGGCTAACTTTTACCATAAAGAAAACAAACTCAGCCGGGCGGTGGTGGCACACGCCTTTAATCCCAGCACTCGGGAGGCAGAGCCAGGAGGATCTCTGTGAGTTCGAGGCCAGCCTGGGCTACCAAGTGAGTTCCAGGAAAGGCGCAAAGCTACACAGAGAAACCCTGTCTCGAAAAACCAAAAAAAAAAAAAAAAGAAAAGAAAAGAAAGAAAAGAAAGAAAAAAAAAGAAAACAAACTCTATAATGAGTTTATTCAATGCCCATCATTCTTCTTGAAGTAATTGGTGCTGCCAGGAGCAGACATGTCTCATTGTCCAGAGAAGTCTAAGTTTTTAAAACATTTTAAATGCCATATTCTGTAGGTCTTTGAAGTGTTTGAAGATTACCTACCTAATTGAAATATATCAATGTATACCTAGAAAATTAAAATAACATAACTATAAGTGTGATTACCATAGATGACTAATTATTAATCTGTATTTCTTAATTGTACATTACAATCTCAATGAGCTGCACAAACATAATACTTTAAACAAGAGTAGAAATATACATACAGTATAACAAAATTAACTTTAAATTTGTAATGAACTAAAATCTATAGCAATGTAAAACATTTTAAACAAATTGCTCTTTAAAAGTAGATTCAATAATCTACCCTTTCATCCCATCATATCCATACCCTCTCTTCTTCTTTAGAAAGAGATTGCATTTATAATCAACCCTCTTTAAATAAAAACAAACATTTATAAACAATTTTTTGGGAATTGGGGCGTAGCTTCTCATACTACTTCCTGCTGATTGAGGGCACTGGCAATCTTATGGGGATCCTGAGAAAATTAAGAATTATGGTCAAGTCCTGAGAAGACCGGCTATAACCTTTGTTGATAGGTACCATCTGTCAAGGTTCAGGAGGTCTGACTTGATCACATCTGATCCATCTTAACCTGGAAAGTCCATAGCCTCTTGCTTCCTGTGGAAACAAAAGCAGAGCTTCCTTTCCAAAGCAATATATCCTTAGATCCAAATTTTGAAGTCAAGATCCCTTTAAAATATACATATTGGTTTAACTCAGTAGCCTTTACAATCAAATGTCTTTCTGCAGTTAAAAATCCCAAAGACAATATAATCCAGACTCCTTGTGTGATTTCCATCTTTATGTGGCTTATTTTTTATTTGTTTTTACTGTCTCTTTAAGGACTTTATTTTTCAAAACTATTTCTTTATTTAACTGTCTATCCTCCTTTTTTCTTTCTTTATTTCAAGCCTACATACATTTTTACACACATTGTAAACTGTTTAAAGTTTTGCTCCACCTGAATCTGTCTTATTGTGAATGTATAATCCTTTTCTGGCCAGGAGAGATGTTAAATTGTTAAACTGTGTGGCTAGGTCGAAAAGTGGCAGCCTTGGCTGCTGACTCCGCCCATTTCAGCTTTTCAACATGGCTATGGCATGAAGAAAGCCATGCACTGTGTGTGTGTGTGTGTGTGTGTGTGTGTGTGTGTGTGTGTGTGTAGGTCAGAGGAGAACTCTGTGGGGTTTATTCTTTCCACCTTTATGTGGGTTCTGGGGATCAAACTCAGGTCATCAGCCTTACACATAAATGTTTTTACCCACTGAACCATCACCCTGGCCCTCCTCTCTTTCTTTTTAGCATGGGGATTTGCTTGCCCTCTCAATTGGGAGCATCTTTTAAAAACCATTTACACATCCAAAATATTTTTGTAAGATTTTTTTTAAAATGTATATGGGTGTTTTGCCTGCATGCTTATCTGGGCAGTGTGTGTATGCAGTGCCCATGGACGCCAGAAGAGGGCATTGGATCCTCAGAACTGGAGTTACAGAAGGTGCTGGGAATTGAACAAGAGTCCTCTGAAAAAGCAGCCAGTGCTCTTAACCGCAGAGCCATCTCCCCAGTCCACATCCAAATTCTAGAACTGCCTCACGGCTGAAGCAGAACATGGACAGGACTTTCCTAAGGGTCCACCACACCTTTCTCCTGTCTGGACACTGCAGTCTTCAACTCCAAGCTATTCCCTGCAGTGTTCCAGGCTGGGGGAGGACTGCCCAGGCCCCCTGCCTAGGGATGGTACTGTTCACAGTTGGCTGGTTCAATTAACAGTCAAGAAAATGCCCCCATAGATCCTCCAAAGGCCAAACCAATGGAGGCAATTCCTCACTTGAGGGGTGTCCTCAAGCATGTCAGGCTGACAACTGAAGCTAACTATGACAGCCCATAAGAACATGGTCCAGTTTCCTCAAATAACCCCCGTGCCTTACCACCTTGAATGAAAGCAAAAACTATTTCTTTCTTAAGATACGTGACTGGTGGCCCTTCACACTGCTTTGAAGCATATGCCCTGCTGGGATTCCTCCTGCAGCAAGCTACAGACCCCTACAAACCCTAGTCGTGGTTACTTGGCTCTCTGACAAGAAATAAATGGAGCCAATGAGATAGCTCAATGGGTAGACACTTGCCCATAAGTCTGCATCCTGAGTCCAATCCCTGAGGCCTACACAATGGAAGGAATTGTCCTCTGACCTCCACGTGTGTGCCGTGATGGGCTCACACAGACACAGACACACACACAGACACACACACAGACACACACACACACACACACACACACACACACTCTAAATGCGCACAATGTGTGGTAAGAAACTCAGTATATTCTAGTTCATCTATGCTAGGCAGGTACTCTACTGTTGAACCATGCTCCGACCCTTCTCAGAAGGGGTCTTGTTATGTTGCCCAGGCTGGGAATATATGCCGTATGCCACCATTGCTGGCTCCTTTTCACAACTGTATTCCAAAGGGAGAAGAGTTACCGCCCCACTCGGGAGAATGAAGAAGTGAGAGGCTTGCATATGCGTAGATCAGAAAAACGGCATGTGCTTCGCCACAAAAAAAGGTGGTTGGTATGTGATGAGTCGGGATTCTCTCCCAGACCTGGGAGCCCCCCCTTAGAAGACAGGCAAGCACATCTGCACCTCTTGCAAGGCAAGGCTTCACTGCACCATGCTCCCACTGTCTACACCCTGGGTCCAGATTCTGATACCCAGGGAAGGGTCATCTCACAGCCAGCATCCCTGGGGCTGAGCCGGTTCAGGACAGAGGCATCGTCATCGGGATGAGTCCCCAGAAGAGAGATTCCTCTGAGTAATTACATTGCCAAAATCTAGGTGGAAAGGTCCAAGTTTAAAGGTCTGTTTACTTTATTATCTTTTTACCCCAAGGAATGTGGTTGTTTGGTTAATGTTTATTTTGTTGAATGATCTAGTTTTAGTTACGTCAATAAAAGTCAGTGCTACTTTTATAGGGGAAAAACAAAACAAAAAACCATTTCAACCAGAGGCTCCTCCCAGGTCCATTGGCTCTGCTGCCACCTAGTGGCGTAGTCCTAGAGTGTAGGGCTGGCCGTCTGGGACACCCACCAGAATCCCTGCCTGGGCCAGAGTCCTGGAACCGCCCACAAGAGAGTAAGGTAAGCAGCTGGACAGAGGTCTTCTCTCTGAATTTTAATTTCCATATCTTAAAATAGAAACCAAACTATAAGGAGGTGGAGGTTGTTACAATTAAACGAACTCATGGCCAACCAGAGCCTAGTGTCCTCTATCTGTCTTGTTGGAGAACTTGATTCATGGAATGGTTTCCAGCTATCTACCTACCTACCTACCTACCTACCTATCAATCAACCTACCTATATCTATCTACCTATCTATCTCTCTATCATCTATCTAACTACTTATATCTATCTACTACCTCTCTTCTCTCTCTACTTACCTACCTACCTATTTTTGAGACAAGGTTGCATGTAGCCCAGGATGGTCTCATACTCTTTGTAGAGCTGAGAGTGCCCCTCCACTTCTGATGGCCACTTCCTCCTCCCACGTTTCCTTCTGTAGTCTGTCTGTCTGTCTTCTATCATGTGATGATACATCTAGAAGGCAGATGCAGCCTCTCTTGTCTTAGGCTTCCGAGTCTCCAGAACTGTTTTGCTTTTCTGACACAGATCTTGCTATGTAGCCCTGATTCACACTCAGAACAATCCTCCTGTCCCAGCCTCCTAACGTGCTGAGACTACACCTGGAAACTGTCTTTATCCTGTCTAGAATCTTCTGTTACAGTCACATAACCCAGGCCATGAGGTCTGCGTACTGCCTCCCAGGTGTGCTCTTTCTTCCTTAGCCTGCTTCCCGCCAGTGTCCCTGCCAGGGATATCTAGGTGCCCCACCAAGAGCTTCAGTTTCCACCTCTACCAGAGGATAGGGGCTTCGGTTACCCTGGGCCAGTGGACCTCCCTCACATTGAACATGAGCTGGGCACATAGAGGAGCTGCCCAGGGCTAGGATGTCAGGCAGTTATGCGAGCTCCCCAAGATGATGCCAGTTCCTGAACGGGGCTGCTGGGAAGACTGCAGGTTGGGTCAGGCACACCTCCAGGCCTACCCGGCCTGTTCTGGGGGGCCTAGCTCATGTGGGACTGCTCTAGGGACACTTTTTAACAGGTCATCACTGGCTTCCTGCTGGGGTGTCACATATACCAGCTCATGTTGAGGAAGGAACTGGAGAGGAGTTTGCAACCTCTACCGTCTAGCCCCTGGGTGACTGAGGCAGCAGAGTTCATCTCAGGCCTCTTTTTAGGCACTTGTTTCCCTGGGTCCTTCCCACATAGGTCTCAGAGCATCTACCAGGCTCAGGGCCGCACTTTATCCCTCCTGGGTCACCCTACCAAGCTACTGAGAAGGCAGTGGAAGCGGCCACCACAGGCACTTGGGAAAGCCACACAGGCTCAGGAGACAGAGACACCCTACCCAGAGCTTGGAAATCTGCACCAACTGGCTATGCAACCACAAACAAGACATTTCCCTTCTAGTCTTTTTTTTTTTTTTTGGTTTTTTTGAGACAGGGTTTCTCTGTGTAGCTTTGCGCCTTTCCTGGAACTCACTTGGTAGCCCAGACTGGCCTCGAACTCACAGAGATCCGCCTGCCTCTGCCTCCCGAGTGCTGGGATTAAAGGCGTGCGCCACCACCGCCCGGCCTCCCTTCTAGTCTTAATTACTCATGGCTTTTTGGGTTTTTTTGGGAGGGCTTTGGGGGGCATCTAACCACGTTGCCTAGGTTCGTCAGGAATTCATGGACTCGAGTGATCGTCCTGCCTCAGTCTCAGGAATAGCTGAATTACAGATCCAAGTAGGTACTGCACCTAGCTGGTTTCCTCCTGATTGATTGATTGATTGATTGATTGATTGACTGATTGATAAGGTCTGACTCTGTAGCTCAGACTAGCCTTGAACTCTGGATGATCCTCCCGCCTCATCCCCCCAGGTGTGAGCAACACACCTGGCCGAAGTTCGTCTTTAAAACGAGAGGAAATCCATCTAGGTTTCTGAAGATTGTAGAATCCTTTCTCTGAAAGAATGGGTCCTGTTTCAGGGCTCAGTAAGCTCTGAACGGAAGCTCTAGCCCTTCACTGCTCTTCGGATCTGCTGTGCAATGGGAGGCAACGGAGGTGGAAGGCTTTGTTGAGCCAAGCTCAGGAATTAGCCCTCGTTTTGAGCTGCTCCAGATGCAGAGAACGAAGCCAGCTGTTCTCCAGTTTGCACCCAGACACAGCAAAAGGAACAGTGCTGAGGCTGGCCAGTATTTTTGATGTGATAGCCCTAATGAGGTGTAATCTGCTACATAAATCTACTTACTATAAACATAGATAGGAATACAGATATAAAACCGAGATTTCTCTCCTCTTCCTCTATACCTGACGCATACACACATGATTCTGAGTCAAGGTCAGTGAAGCAGGAAAGCATAGGTAGTAGCTTAGTAACCTGGGACTCCATTTGGTTTGGGCTCTGTGCACACTCTGCTTCTAACAATGCACTTGGCACCCAGGACTCTGACCTGCACATCCTATGTATACTCTCTGAACAACACACCTAACGACCTGTTAGCAACCTAGGACCTCCAACAGCATCGAGCTGCATGCACACCTGTTTAATACCTTTTTCTTTAATACATCACTTCAGTCATCTTACATGTACAGTTCACTGGTATTAATTACATTCATCATGTTATATACAATGACGGCAATATTTACTTACTTCCATTTTATTAATCTGAAATTCTGCCTCCAGGTCTGATCATTACCCTTCTAATTTCTGTCCCTGGGGTTGGGATGCTCTCAGTACCACACAACTATAGTAACGGTATTTGTCTGTTTATGGCTTAATACTGTGTATTAGGTTTTCCCACTTCACAGTGTGTCAGGATTTCTCTCCATTTTAAGGTTATGATACTCCATTATATACACATACCTCATTTTTAAAACTCCATTTGTCCATCAGTAACTATTTATGTTGCTTCCATGTTTAGCTGTTATGAATACTGCTATGAGCATGGGTGCATGCATCTTTTGAAACCCTGTTTTCCATTCTTTCAGGTTATTTACACAGAAATGGCAGTACTGGCTCATATGGTAGTTCTAGTTTTCCTTTCTCTTGAGACAGGCAGGGTCATCCTATGCAGGTCAGTCTGTCCTCAAACTTACTAAATGACCAAAGATGACTTCGAACTTCTGATCTTCCCACCTCCATCTCCTGAGCCTGGGATTACAGGCCAGGCTCATTTTTCCGGTGCTAGGGATCAACTCAGGATTTCTTCCCAGTTAGGCCAGCATTCTACCAACACCATGTAGAAAGGTATTTTGTTAATCAAGAGTTTAGAACACATAGGAAGAAAAATGTGTATTTGCTGTGAGATGTCTTTCTGTATGCTGTGAATATGTGTTGCTCTGATTGGTTGATAAATAAAGCTGTTTGGCCTATGGCAAGGCAGCTTAGAGGCAGGCAGGAAATCCAGGAGAGAGACAGGAAGAAGGCAGAGGCGGAGGAGATGCCATCCCAATGTCCAGAAAGCAGCATGTAATGGCACACAGGTAAAGCCACGGAATACATGGTGACATATAGATTAACAGAAATGGGCTGAGTTTAGTTACAAGAGCTAGCCAGCAAGAAGCTTGAGTCATAGGCCATGGCCATACAGTTTGTAAATAATATAAGCCTCTGTGTGTTTACTTGGGTCTGAGCAGCTGCAAGACCATGGGTGAGAGAGATTCATCCTGACTGCAGGGCCCGGGTGGGCCACAGGAAAACTTCCAGCTACGTGTGTTCACATAGATAACTTTTGCTTCTAAAAATGTTATCTTTTTAAAACCACTGCAAAGCCAGGTGTGACTGTGTACTCACTTGGGAGGCAGAGGCAGGTGGATCTCTCTGAGTCCAGCTTGGTCTACATAACCAGTTCCAGGATTAGCAAAGGCTACATGATAGATATCCTGTCTCAAAAAGAACCAAACCATAGCAAAACTTTTTAAGTCTTTTCTAATTTTAGTGTCTACATTTCAAAACACCAACATTTAGGTCACTTTAGAACAAAATATGACATGCATTATTTTCTACCAGAAAATCATATATTTTCATGTATAGATCATCATAAAATAACAGGAATCTTCTGGAAATAAACACACACTTCCTTTATTTATTTTATAAGTTTGGCAAACAGCACAAAAATCCAGCAACATTTTAAACATGTAAAAAAGTCAAATGTTAAACAGTACTGAGTATAGTTTTAAAACATTAGAAATAATGAGTGCACAGTTAAGATTCTGCAAGCTAGCAGAGAGTGCTTGGCTTCTGAACATGTACCACAGACACACATTAAAACACAACAACATAATTTATCTTTACAAAAATCACAGCCAGGCAATAGAAAAAGCACATTAATGACGAAGGTACCAGCCCACATGTGTTCACTACGAGTGTCTTACACACGGAAATGCTACATCTCGTACCCTGAAATGCCATGTGACAGAGCCAAGCGGAAGAAACTGAGGCTCGTTGCCGAGGTTAACAATTATTTGAGGATAATAGTGTTCAATTAAAACTTTCTCTACAGCAATTCCTAGATCATAATAATGTATTTACCCCACTGCATATTTCAGAAGCTGACTTCTTTGTTGGCAGTATAAAATTTCTGACCAGTATCAAAATCTTGGTGAAACAGAAACTGAAGGCATTGTCTAGTGTACGCAGATGGTATAGGGTCTACAAACAGGGAAGAAAACCTCAGATTTCACAACAAGTTTCTGCTGAGCTTTGTCAAACCAAACAGCTCAACTATAAGGCAAGATAAAATAACCCTACAGCAGAAGTGGGTCCTACCAAGTCAATACAGGAATTTCATCTTGGCAAGAACCCCCTACATGAAAAGATCTGGAACAGTTGCTATTGAGAGGAGCACATGGAAATTAACTAACACCCTAACACTCAGTCATTGGTTCAGAAGCCTGATGAATAATCTATTGGTATATCTTATTAAATTAACTTTTGGAATCAGCACCAGTCCCCAAAACCTCAAATTATTCTTCATTAAAATGTATCCTTTTGTGCTATATGAACATGAGTATACTTAAGGTAAAGAAAGCTGATGTGTTCAACTGACTGTATGCTTTTATGTTTATTAGGGAGCAACTGGTTTCTCTTGACTTGTGCTTCGGTTGGGGCACTTGATTGGAGAGAAAGTCACTTCTCAGGATTACATCTTGCTAAAGCATTCCTTAGCATTGGTCCAAACTTGAATGCCCTGAAAACAAAAGAAACTTTACAATGTGATTCTGCACAACAGACCTACAGCCAACATCATAGCGACTGGGGAATTTGAAAACACCCCTCTAAAGGTCTTGAAATCTTAGCCAGAGCTGTAAGTCAAGAGAAAGAAATCAAAGAGACACAAACGGAAACAAAGAAGTCACACTGTCCCCACTTGCAGGTGATATGACCCTGCTTGAAGGACAGGAGACTCCACCACCCTGGGCCACCCTGTTAGGCCCTACCCTGAGAAAAGAAATGGAGAGCAGGTGAGGTGGTTCACCAGGACCCACATGCAAATGCCCCACCTCCTACATAAAGTCTTTTTTTAAAAAAGAAAAAATGTGATCCATCTCAGCACTGTTACAGAAGAGGGTCACGTGAGCACATACAAAGCACATACAAAGTGAGCACATACAAAGGAGAAATACATGTGTTTTCTAAGTGACTGTAGCTACCAAAATATCCAAAAGGACACACACTGAAGTATACCAGAGGAATAATTTTTAAAAGGGATCCTGGTGCTGGTGCTGGGGACTTTGAAATTTTCATTATCCATGCTATTTTTATGCTGCTTAAAATCTGTAAAATAGGTTGGGGATTTAGCTCAGTGGTAGAGCGCTTGCCTAGCAAGCACAAGGCCCTGGGCTCTATCCTCAGTTCCAAAAAAAAAAAAAAAAAAAAAGAAAAAGAAAAGAAAAAAAGAAAGAAAGAATGAGAAAACCTGTAAAATAACTGAAAAATCAATTTTAACTTGCTTGTTTGTGTTGAGGCAGGTGTCTTTCTATGTAGCCCTGGATAGCCAGGAACTCACTATACAGACCAGGCCAGGCTGGCTTCAAACTCATAGAGACCTGCCCGCTTCTGCCTCCAGAGTGCTAGAATTGAAGGTGTGCACAGCCATGCCTGTCCAATCAAATTTTTTTTTTTTTAACTTCAGCCTAGGACTAGAGAGATGGCTTAGTGGCTAAGACTATGTACTGCTCTTGCAGAGAGGGCCTGAATTTGGTTCCCAGTGCCCACATCAGGCTGCTCACAACCACTACCTCCAGCTGTGGGGGACCTGCTGCCTCTAGCCTCTTCAGGTACCTGCACTCATGTGCACATGGGACCCATTCGTAAAACACACACATACACATAATTGGAAATAAAAATATGTCTTTTAAAGAGGTAAAGAAACTCCAAACACTTTAGCCTACTTGACTTGATTAGATTTAACCCGTATCACAGAGGTTAATAAAAACAGAAGTACTATGTACCCTTTGCTCTGGAGTGGGGAGGAGCTCACACAGCCCAGGGTACTCTTGAACTTAGTATGTGGGAACTTCTGGTCTTCCCACCTCAGATCTACCTCCCCTGTGCTGGGAGTCTAAGTGTGCATCTGCATGCCTAGCTGCATGTGGTGCTGGGGACCCATCCCAGGGCTCTGTGCGTGCTCGGCAAGCACCCCGCTAGCTGAGCTGCACCCCCAGCCCAGCTACTTACTTTAGATGCTTTGTGACTTGGGAGCTTTTGCTTTTTCATCATTACTGCAATTCAGTCATCTGATCACAGCCAAGGAATTTAAGACGTTACAGTTCATCAATGATGACAGATCGACAACAACACTTTATGTAACTACTGATGTAAAATATAGACACTCATATCTACCCAAGAATAAACTAAGATGTTAATCTTAACTTTGGGCACTTAATTTTAAGTTTCTAAAGAAAAAGAAACTATTAGGCACCAGGTATGGGAAATCTTTTTTGTTTGTTTTGTTTTGTTTTGTTTTCGAGACAGAGTTTCTCTTTGTGACAGCTCTGGCTGTCCTGGAACTCACTTTAGACCAGGCTGGCCTTGAACTCAGAGATCCGCCTGCCTCTGTCTCCTGAGTGCCGGGATTAAAGGCGAGTGCCACCACTGCCCAGCTTGTGCTTGTAATCCTAACTCCTGGGAAGTGGAGGCAGAAGTGAGAGTCTGAGGTGAGCCTGTGCTGCACAGTGAGTTTTGGGCTAGCCTGAGATATATAGTGAATTCAAGTCAAGCCTAGACTACATAGTGAGTGCAAGGCAGGTTGAGGTACAAAGCACGACTATCTGGGGTATAGCTCAGTGATGGGCTCTTGCTCAGCAAAGGCAGGGCCCTAGGTTTGGAAAAAAAAGAAGAGAGATGTGCATGCATGGATCTAAGTAAGGTAAAAAGAGAATCCTGTCAAGTTTTAAATAGAAAAACCAGTTATACTTAAGCACACACAAAAAACCAACAACAAAAAATGAAGAGATTCTATGGTATGAATCTTGGGAAGTAAGAGGAAAAGCCGTTTTTTGTTGTTGCTGTTGGGCTTTTTTTGTTTAAAGATTTATTTATTTTGTGTATATGTAAGTGCTCTATCTGCAGGTATGCCTGTATACCAGAAGAGGGCATCAGTTCTCACTACAGATGGTTATGAGCCGCCATTTGGTTGCTGGGAATTGAACTCAGGTCCTCTGAAAGAACAGCCGGTACTCTTAACTGCTGAGCCGTCTCTCCAGCCTGGAAAAGTCATTCTTATTAAACTCCTGCAATAACTATTCTAGAACATGCACCAGAATTGCCTCTGTGATTTATGAGTTTGTCCTTTAAAAAGGCCAGGCATCTGGACTCTCAGTTGCGCCCCTTTCCTGAGCTAAGGCACGTTACACTACTTGCCATGCTGGACCGAGAGATGTGCAGACACTGGCAGCGGGGGCTGTGACGGCAGGACACGAGGCGCACAGGTGCCTCCGCATCACCACACACACACAGCAAGTCCGCAGCTGTCTCCGGCTCTGGCCACAGCAGCAGATCTCAGGCGAGAACGTGAAGGAGCACTTTCTATTGTGTCCTAAATGCAGCGGCACAAAAGTTTCCTCCAGCTTCCCAGTCCATCCTTCACTGCAGAGACTGGCTACATGCTAAGTTTAATTACGGCCAAATCATAACCACGAGTCCCCCACAACACTTCTCTTTGTTAGGATCTAACACTCATGAGGAATGGTATTTTAAGGTCCCGTTCAAGAACAGCATGTATGGAGCCACAGTCACAGTAACCGACATTTGGGTTCTAGCGGTTCTCTCACAATGCAGTTGTGAACTGGGAGAAGTTAGTAGGAGAGCTTAATCACTGTCTAACCCGTCTTATTTTTATCTGTCTCTCTGTGGCACACACATGCCACGGTGAGTGTGCGCAGGTCAGAGACACCCGGCAGGAGCTGGGCTGGGACTTCTCTCCCCTACCGTGTGGAAGTGGGACTCCAATATGAGAAGGCAGGTGTACCGCAGCACCTGTACCCCCAGGGCCGTCTCACGGGCCTTCTTCGTTGTCTGAGAAGCTCTCACATGTCCGTCCACCTCCTGCTCTCTGCGGCACGCACTCTCCTAACTACGCCTCCCTAGCAGGCATGCACGCCTGAGCAGCACTGCAGCTGTCTCGCGCGCGGGATAGCTACCTTTTTGCACATGCTGATCTGCATGACGGCATAGCTGATGAGGGCTTCCTTCAGGTCTCGGTTCTTCTGCTCTTTGAAGCGCTCGATGTCAGCCCATGCGTTCTTCACAAACTCCCTGAAACAGAACAGCCAGCCATGCTTATTCCCGCTTAAAGACACTGTACACGACAAACCCAACCAACCAGTTCAAGCAGCCATTTTTTCCAACCCCAAACATTCTCTTGCTACAGGGAGGAGGGAAGCTACCGAAGGACACTCGGAAGGCTCTGGACTCTCAGGAAGCTGCAGGACTTACAAGCCCTTCCCCAGGTCACAGAGGCGGTGAGCAACCTCCTGGGGAGAGGCTCACTTCTGGGGAGCCGCCTCAAGCTGGGCAGGAGCTCCGGGCTGTGCTTTCTCCAGTCAGCAGCCATGTTCCTGTAGGTAACCGCACTGAACGCACGGGCTCGCCGAGCTAGGGTCAACTGTCTCTTTGGTGTGTCCTCTGCGCCCTGACTGGAGTCACAGACATCTGCTCACATCTCATCAGGATAACTTGTGCCACAGTCTCTTCAAATTGTCTCTGCTTGTGTGTGTAAGATAGCTGTATGTAGCCGGGCCGTGGTGGCACACGCCTTTAATGCCAGCACTCGGGAGGCAGAGCCAGGTGGATCTCTGTGAGTTCAAGGCCAGCCTGGGCTACAGAGTGAGCTCCAGGGCAGGCTCCAAAACTACACAGAGAAACCCTGTCTGGGGAGGGGGGGGCGGGAACAGCTATATTTTCCTAAAATGTATGTCAGGGGAAACAGAAGTATCTGGATGCTCTCCCACATCATGCTTCCTATTTCTGTGTACATTAACACTTTTTAACACAACAGTTCCACCTTCAAACAGATATGGATGGTTCCTTGACCACTTACAGCCTTACAGATCCCACAGGAAATGCCTGCCTTTGGCCACTGGAAAATATGCACTGATTATGAATCCTAATCAGGATGTATATGATTTAAATGACAACCTGGAGCTGAGAGGTGGCTCAGTGGTTGAGAGCACTGGCTGCTCTTGCAGAAGACTGGGGTTCAGTTCCCAGCACTGACATGACAGCCTACAGCTGTCTGTAACCCCAGTTCCAGAGAACCTAACAGCCCCTTCTGGCCTTCATTGTGTACACACATACATGAGGCAAAACATTCATACAGATAAAATAAAAAGAAAGACATCTTAAAGGACGATCTGGGTCTTCAACTCTGACTGCTGGGCTCAGTGGCGGTACCTGTAGCCCCAGCTACTAGGGAGGCTGAAGTGGAAGGTGACCTGGACCCTGGGAGTTCACACGAGCCTGAGTAACACAGTGGGATGAAACCGCCAACCTCACCAATCAATCAATAAATGAATAAATAAACAAATAGTCCCTATAGGCACCTTTTAATTATATTGAGAACTGACTTCTTTGAGAGTGTAGCCCTGGCTATCTTAGAACTCACTTTGTAGACCAGGCTGGGCTTGAACTCAGAGATTCACCTGCCTCTGCCTCTTGAGTACTAGGATTAAAGGTGTGCACCACAAAGCCTGACTAAAACAACAGATTCTTGTCTGTGTTGATCCACTTCTCATCTAGAGGAAAATGAGCCAAATGGTGAAAGCAGATCTCTGAGATCCTAATTTCCAGAAATATTTATGGAACAACTATTCCAAGCCTTTATGCAAGATATGAAGGGGGCACAACTCTCACAGTTACTGACTCTGAAGGTCCTACCCACCCAGTACCAACGGTGCGAACAAGCTCCGCGCCGTGACAGTCTAGGAGGCTCCCCTGGGAAGCGGCACTGTGTTGTGTTCCGCAGGATGATCAGGTTTTGTTAAACGGGGTTAAAGAAAGGCTCAGAGAATGTGGGAAGCATAAAGAGCTGCCACCCTGTCCCTCCCTGCCCCCCATTACACACAGTTCTTGTTACTCCAACTGTGTAGTAAGCACACAGGTCACTCTAGGGATGCGCACAAAACAGGAGCTGTCACTCAAGAACACACGATCCGCCACCTCTAGCCTCATTAAGCATCACAGCGTCTTACCTGCCTTCCAGGTTTTTAGACTTCAGCTGCTCTTCTCCTTCATTTATCTGCTCTTCTAGCACCTTTATTCTGGCTTCTCTCTGCTCTGGAGTTTCTTGACCAAAGAGTTTGGTAGTCATTCCCTTCAATGAGAATGTTCTTATAGTCTAAAGGGAACAGAAACAGATGAACAGACAAGGCGTGAACACAGCATTACTCAGCTAAAGGAAAGAACTCCGGCATGTGCTACAATAGAGGTGAACCCGGAGGGCATCATGACAAGTGTTGATGGCAGCCACATGGACAAACATGTCTGATCGCACTGACGTGGGGATCTGGAAGTGTCAAATCAGAGGCAGAGGTGGACTGTGGCCTCCAGGGCTGTTCAAACAAGGATGGAATTAGTCTCATCAAATGTCCATGTTCTAAGGACTGGTTGTAAACAATGTAATTATACCTGACACTACTTGAAAATGGTCATTGTGGGACTGGTTGTTTTATTTGTTTGTTTGTTTGTTTGTTTTGGTGCTTCAAACCCAACAGAGAGCACCTGCCTCTGCCTCCCAGTGCTGGGATTCAAGGCAGGTGCCACCACGCCGGACTTCCGGAAGGCACTGTTAGAACTGAAGCACCTGTGTGCTCCTGCTCTTCCCTGTTCCTAGAACCTGTCTCTCGCCATCTCAGCCATTGTATTCTAGTCAAGTCTCTGGGCAGGACAGAGAGCTTTAAACAATATATGGAATTTTCTTCACCAGTACACTGTAGCACGAATCTTAAAAGGTCTTATTAATAAAAACAAACCTGAAGCCAGGTATTGGGGGTCAGCGCTGGAAGATCAGAGAAGCAGAACAAGCCAGAGCCACCTCACCTTGCCAAATCCTCAGCTGATCCTGTTTCCTCAGACTGGAAGCTTCTGAGTCCTCATCCAAATGGATCTCAGCTGAACTGTGCTGCTCAAAGCCTAAAAGCTTAACCAGCTCTAGTTCCTGGTTTTCACGCCTTATACACCTTTCTGTTTCCTGCCACCACTTACTGGGATTAAAGGTGTGAGTCACCATGCCTGGCTGTTTCCAGTGTGGCTTTGAACTCACAGAGATCTGGATGAATCTCTGCCTTCGGAATGCTGGGATTAAAGGTGTGTGTGCCACCATTTTCTGGCCTCTGTATCTAGTGGCTGTTCTGTTCTCTGACCCCAGATAAGTTTATTAGGGTGCACAATATTTTGGGAAACACAATATCACCACAGTAAACACCACACCATAAGCATTAAAGAGGACAACACTCCCTTCATAGGAGAGGTGTACTGATTCTGATTGGGTAAGGCTTTCCAAAGTTTTAAAAGAAACTTAAGTTTTTAAAATTTGTGTGTATGTGTGCAGGCATGTGCAGGGACAGTCAAAGCCCAAAGAAGCCAGCAGATGGCATCAGATCCCTTGGAGCTGGAGTTAAAGGCGGTTGGGAGCTGCCTGACTTAAGTGCTAGGAATCAAGTTCTGGTCCTCTACAAGAGCAATAAGCTCTTTTAACCACTGAGTATTTCCCCAGCTCCTGAACTAAAACTCCTGTAAAACACCTTGCCCAACTAGACAGAACTAAAAGGAGCACAGCTTTGATGGCTGCTATCATTTTATACCAAGAAAGCAACCAAAAGGGGCAGGAGAGATGGCCCAGTGGTTAGAGTATCTGCTGCTCTTTCAAAGGACCAGGTTCAGTTCCTAGCCCCACATCTGGTAGATGGTGGCTCACAACTGCCTTCAACTCCAGTTCTAAGGGATCCAATGCCTTCTACTGGCTTCTGCTGGTACTGCACTCGTGCAGCATATGGTCACAAGCGCACACACACTCTCACATGCACGCGCGCGCACGCGCACACACACACACCCCTATGCAGTGATTTTATAATCAGTAATAAACCTTTCCAGGAAAAAAAAGCAACCAAAAACTGATAAAGTTCTCCTTCCCGACCCCCTGTGAGGCACAGGCATCCACACATTATACCACACCCTCGCTTCACAATCACCAGAAACCTGAGGAACACTCACCCCAGTAGCCAGCTCCTCACACTGCTGTTTCTTGGAAGCCAGGTCCTGAGCAGCCGTCTCCAAGTCATACTGCATAAGCTCATGCTTCCTGCACACAGCCCTTGGGGTGAGCAAGCACAGCCATTAAGCTTTTCTGGCTTCTTTAACATATCAGAAATGTTTTAGGGGTGCAGGGAGAGGCATTCATAATGCCTAACTAGGTTCAGAGCTTTTGTGACCACAACTTTCAAGTTTAAAAAGTAGTAGTCCAACCTTGAAAATTAAATCTAACAGAATCTAAGCATAAAAACTTTACAAAAAAAAGATGGACTATGTAATTATTTTCAATAAACACACCACTATCAATTGTTCAAACTCTTTCTGAGATATTCTCATTAGATATAGTCAAAGCTATCTTTGGATTTCAAACCCTCTTGCCTCTGCCTCCTGAGCTGCTGGGTTACAGGTATGCACCACCATCCCCAACTCAGGAGCTCACACTGTGGCAAGTAAGCATTCTTTGAAAGGGTTAAGATCTCAATGTTGTCTTCCTTTTCTATCTAGAAATAGCTTTAAGTCATCATAATAATGAACCATGCTTATTCTAACAATTCTAATACAGAAATGCACAAAATAGGAACAGTACCAGAACACCTTATAACCACACTATACACACACAATCCACACATCTAAGTGTGTATAACCTTCCAAAACTCAGCTGGGCATTTATAACACATACCAACACCTCATTGTGCCTATACTTTCACACTTAGCCACAAACAGTGGGCACCTTTTCATGTCAATACACAGTAATCATTTTATAATTTGTAGGAACTACATACAATTTCACTGTATTCATCAATTTTCTTTTGCTTCGTAACTTGAAAACACTTTGGTGAAACTTACTCCTACACAAAGCAGGCAGGGAAAAAGCTAACCACCTACCAAAAGTTTTCATGCTGACAAGCTAATGAATACAGCTCTTCTGTCCAGTGAAATTCTTTTTTTTAAAGATGTGTTTTTACTTTTAAGAGAGAGAGAGAGAGAGAGAGAGAGAGAGAGAGAGAGAGAGAGAGAGTGTGTGTGTGTGTGTGTGTGTGTTGGTGTGTTCATGTGAGTGCAGATGCGTGCAGAGACCAGAGGCACTGGATCTCCTGGAGCTGGAGTTACAGGTAGTCAGTCAGTTGTAAGCTGTTTGACATAGGTTCTAGGAATTGAACTGGGGCCTCTGGAAGAGCAGGACAAACTCTTAACCACTGAGCCAACTCTCCAGCCCCACCAAGAGTTCTTTTTTTTTTTCCTTCAATTTGGAAACAGGCTATTTTTACTATGTAGCCCTGGCCGACCTAGAACTCACAATGTAGACAAGGAGGGCCTTGACCTCACAGAGCTCCATCTGCCTCTGCCTCCTGAGCACTGTGACTGAAGGTGTGCACACCATGCCCTGCCTCCAACAGGATTTTTATACTGCTTTTCAAAGTGACAGAAAAAAACTCATCAAAAGCTAACACTTTCAGGAAAATGGTTTTTCTAACTTGAATAAAAAAAAAAAAATCAAAGAAAGGAAGAAAGAGTGGTAGTTTGAATGAGAATGGTCCCTATAGGCTCATATACATGAATGACTGGTCTCCAGTTGGTGAAACTGTTTGGCAAGGATTAGTAGGTGTGTCACTGGGGCATGCTCTGAGGCTTCAAACCCATGCACTCAAGTTAGCTCCCGTTTCTCTCTTCCTGCTCTTGTGGGTCAGATGTAAACTCTCAGCTCCTGTGCCTGCACCAGGTCTACCTGCCGGATGCCATGCTCCCGCCATGATGTTCACGGACTCACCCTCACAAGCCCAAATAAATGCTTTCTTTTGTAAGCTGCCTTGATAATGGTGTCTCTCCAAAGCAATAGAAAGTAATTAAGACATGGAGGGAGGAAAACATGCTAACTTTTTCTTATCCACTAAGTCTGTCCAGCAGAGAGTTCTGTTTGTCTCTGTAGGGCTCTACACTCTGTCTGTATTTTGCTCCCCATCTTCAAACTGGGAAAAGCAAGAGGAAATAGGCAGGCCATCAGCACGAACAGTAAGCTCTTGTCAAGAAGATGCTTGAAGGGCAGAACTTCTGGTTTTTAGGCCTGCCAGGGGTCTGACACTGTGACCTTACTTAGGAAGCAACCTCTTGTCTACATTTTGAGGCTGTCATGGACTCACCGCAGGGCTTCTGCATAAAAGAGATACTCCTTTAGCTGGTCTGCATAGTGTTCTTCATCTTCCAGAATATCGTCAATGGAGGACGCGTACCTGTTTAAGAAACGTGAGTAACTCCAACCGTGTCCACAAGAGTTAGTGTTTTAAGGAAGGGGCAGCTTACCAGTAACTAGAACTCCATCTCCAGGGAATCTCACACCCTCTCCTGGTCTCTGTGGGCATCTACACACACATGGCTCCTGCACACACGCACAGGCACACACACACATAAAGGTAAGTACATTTTTTGTTTGTTTTGTTTTTTGAGACAGGGTTTCTCTGTGTAGCTCTGGCTGTCCTGGAACTTGCTCTGTAGACCAGGCTGGCCTCGAACTCAGGGAGATCTGCCTGCCTCTGCTTCCTGAGTGCTGGGATTAAAGGTGTGTGCCACCACCGCCCAGCTAATAACTTTTTTTAATCTTTACAAAAAAAGCTAGTTAGCTTGAATATGGAATACGGAAAAGTAATATTTAAATAAAATGTTTTCTTACCACTGAGCAGCTTAAGCTGCATTGACAAAGACTGTGCATTCACAATGTAAAAGTGATGATGCATTCAGACAGGCCCCGTGGCATGACTGACTCAAGTGAATTCACAGACCCATCACCTGACATACTCATCTTTTTCATGATGAGAGCATTTAAGACCTTTTTTAACTTTTTATTATTGGTTTAAAGTAGCTACTTAAATATGGCAATTACATTTTATTTATATAAAGGGGGCACATGTGTGCCATAGGGTATGGTAGAGGAGAGAGAACAACTTTTGGGAGTTGGTCCTTTCCTTCCAGGGTGTGGGACCTGGGAACCAAACTCAAGTCAACAGGCTTGGAAGCAAAGGCCTTTACCCACTGAACTACCCCATCAGCCTTACTGCTGTCTTTTCTTTCTTTTTAAAGATTTATTTATTACATATACAGTGTTCTGTCTGCATGTACACCTGCACACCAGAAGAGGGCACCAGATTTCATTATAGGTGGTAGTGAGCTACTATGTGGTTGCTGGGAATTGAACTCAGGTCCTCTGGAAGAGTAGCCAGTGCCCTTAACCGCTGAGCCATCTCTCCAGCCCTCAACTGAACTCTTTATAGTCATAATATAGTTCTATGGTCAATCTTGAAAGCTGGATTCTTTGTCAAAATTGGTTTTGGCTATTTCAACATCATATAAATTTTAGATCATTTTCTTGTTTTGTTTTTAAGATAGGGTCTCACTCTCTAGTCCTGGAACTTGTATGTCAAGCCAGCCTGAAATTCAGGTCTGTTTTTGCTTCCAAGTGCTGGTTTTAAAGGTGTGTGATGCCACACGTGGCTTAGAATCAGCTCATTAATTACCACTAAGGGACAAAGATCAGTGGCATTTTAGTAGGCCTGCTGTTTTAGGAGAACAGACATCGTTTAAAACAGTATTTTATGTGCATGAGTGCTTTTCCTGCATGTGTGTGCACCGTGTGTGTGCAGTGCTCTCAGAGGCCAGGAGTCAGATACCCCTGACCAGTGATACAGATGGTTGTGAGCTGCCATGTGAGTGCTGGGAATCAAACCTGGGTCCTCTGGTAGAGTATCCAGTGCTCTTAGCCCCTGAGCCATAGCTCCAGTCCCTCAAGAACGGGCATCTCAATAATGACTCTTCAATCTCAATTATGTAATTCACACTTACATAGTTATCATCAGTGTGGGTGGGGCTTTCTAATCTTTCATATCATGTGTTGTTATAAACAGTACTGTTTTAACTTTATTGTCCAGTTGTTGATTGTAGTGTGTGAAAATAATTGATTTTGAAGGAATCATGTGATCTCCTGAACTTTCATGACCTCGGCCGACTCATCACTCTTTTCTGTGTAAAGGATCTTAACTGAGAACAATTTCACTTCTTCCTCTCTAACGCATGCACTGCTTCTCCACTGTCCATCCTTCTCACTGACAGACACCAATGCACTTACCAGTAGTGGTGAGAACACACAACCTTGCCATGTCCTTGACCTTGGAATATTAGCATGTCATTTCTTCACTGCTAAGTATGGTATATATATTTTATTTATGGACTCTTGTTATACTGCTCAGGCTGGTTTCAGGGTGCAGAGCTCAAACGCCCCTCTCCCTCAGCCTCTGGAGTAAGCAGGCCTACAGGCACACGCCAGCATGTCTGGGTCAGAATTTCTACTCTTTACTCTTTATGAACCCAGCTTTCTCACCCAGAGCGTGCTCTGGTCCGGAGGCTCTGCTCCTTCAGAAAAGCATTCAGAGTCCTCTGCAAAGCACCCTGAGCACGTCTCCACAGAAGCTCCAGGAATCTTTCCTCCATTTCTGAATCTTCCTTATGCTCACTCAGCTACAGCTTTGGTGCCTCAGGTTAGACCCTGGATTCCTTCCTTCTCCAGTTAACAGCCTTCAGCCTTAAGTAAGGTCTGTTCAGCCAGAGAGGGCCCAGCTCATCAGGAGGGACCTCAGAGCTGCACCCTCCCCAGAGTTGGTCCCTACTATGTGACATGACAGCAGAGGCCGGGAGAGGAAGGGCCATCCTGAAAACTTTACTATTAACAGTGTTAAAGTTTGTCAAGTAACTTTTCTGTGTGCACTGAAGTGTACATACAGGTTTGCTTTGTTTTTTTCGTTTCTGGAGACGGGGTTTCTCTGTGTAGTCCTAGCTGTCCTGGAACTCGCTCTGTACACCAGGCTGGTCTCAAACCCACAGAGATCTGCCCAGTGCTGGGATTTATGGCGTGAGTCACCACCACCACCATGCTAGATTTTTATCTTTACTCTGTTACTACATGAATTAGAGCAGTTTCAGAATACAAGGATTAACCAACCTTGCATTCCTAGGAGCAACAAGTCCCATCCACACACACAAAGCATTACTATAAATGCAGCTAACTTGATATAACCTGAAGAGTAAGCAGCACTCCCCACTGAGCAGACCCGGCCACGCTCAGTTCTTCGGTTACTCACACATCCATGTGGTGTCCAGCACTCTGCAGCCCATCGCCCATTTCTTTTTCGATGGCACTCCATTCACTGGAAGAAAAGAACAAAAGCCCCATGAACTAGCTCTGTGAGCTGTTACTCAATGGAGGTGTTTATGAGATCTTTTTCTAGCTAGGACCCATATTGGGATTTACTTTCTGTGATTCAAGTATACTGGTGTTCCCTTAAAATTTAGTAATTAAAGGGAAGAACACAAACACACAAAGCTAGGGATGTAGCGCAGCTGACAGAATAAATGTGGTGGCGCATCCTGTAATCCAAGCACTTGAAAGGCAGAGGCAGGAGAATCAGAAGTTCAAGGTCATCTATGACTACATGACAAAATAAGGCCAGCCTGGGCTACACTCAAAAAACAACAACAACAAAACAATAATAATAAAGAAAAGGACCACCCCCCAAAGAAAGTTGACAAAAGAGTGTCAAACTGGAATGGTGGTGCACGTCTTAACCCCAGCACTGCAGAGCAGAGGCAGGCAGATCCTCTAAGTTCTAGGCCTTCCTGGTCTACAGAGTGAGTTCCAAGCCAGCCCGGGCTACACAGAAAGACCCTGTCTCGAATGACCTCGGTTAGAGTCCCGGCATCCACATGGCAGCTCACAATCCTGTAGCTCTAGTTCCAGAGGAACTTCTGGCCTCCACAGGCACACGGCACACATGTGGTACCCATACATGCTTGTAGGCAAAACACCCCTAATATAAACTAAACTAAAAACCATTTAATATATATCCAAAACATGCAAGTCATCCACACATACATCCCTATACCACCCTCCCCACTTTGGTACTAAGGACTGAAACCCGACAACTGTTCTAACCCTGCGCTAGACCTCCAGCCCTTACACAAGTATTCTAATCACTGAAATACCACAAGACTGAAAACTCATCTTGCCAAAGTCTTCACAAATTATAAAATGGCGCAAACAAAGAAAAGAAAGAAAGTATCTAATTCTATTGGACAACAGTCCTGAGAACAGCATTCTCTCCAGGCAATCACCAGAGAAAGTAAAAGGCCTTGTGCCCCTTCAGTTGGGCATTTCTCACTCAGCATGTAGAATTTCCTCACCACTCCTGTTTACAGACGGTTTTAAAATGAAAGTATTTCCCTGAACAGTGAAAACTATGACCACAGGACATCAGTGACCACCGTTCTGCCAGGGACAACGAAACGTGGCTGTGAATCTCAACGTGAGTCAGAGACGGTGGAGTAAATCTCAACGTGAGTCAGAGACGGTGGAGTAAATCTCAACGTGAGTCAGAGACGGTGGAGTAAATCTCAACGGGAGTCAGAGACGGTGGAGTAAATCTCAACGTGAGTCAGAGACGGTGGAGTGAATCTCAACGTGAGTCAGAGACGGTGGAGGGTTACAAGTCTGAGATAAGCCTGGGCTACAACATAAGGAAGGTGCAGTGAAACCCTGTTCCGAAAGGATCAGGGATCGAGGGATACGGCTCTGGGAATAAAGGGCTTCCCAGGGAAGCCCGGGGACCAGGGCTTGGATAGCTAGAACTACACTAAAGTGACAGCGTGTCTATAATGCCAGCACTCGGGACGCAGGGACAGCCAGCTGGCTAGCCAGACTAATCCAAACTGTGAGCTCTGGAGTCAAGTCAAAGAACTCGCCTTGGTGGGTAAGGTGGAGAGTGATCTAACAATACCCAATGCTAACCTCTGTTGTGGGATATTTGTACACCCTGTGAAGATGTATTGCTGTGATTGGTGTAATAAAAAGCTGAATGGCTGATAGCTAGGCAGGAGAGAGAGGCGGGACTTCTGAGAAAAAGAGAGGAACTTGGGATGATTCTAGGCTCGAGAGAAAAAGACACCAATGAGACACAGAGGGACATAACAGAATGAAAGAAAAGTAAAAAGCCACAAGGCAAAACATAGATTAATACAAACAGGTTAATTTAAGCTAAAAGAGCTAATGGGACAAGCTTAAGCAAAGTCTGAGCTTCCGTAATTAATAAATAATAAGTCTCCATATCATTATTTGAGGCTGGTGGCCCAAAGAAAAATCTTACTACAAACCTCTGGATTCCACACACATGTGCACACATTTGACATGTATACACCATCCAACATGTGAACACATACACACTACATTAGAGAATATAAATCAATAAATAAAACGTACTCTTCTGAGTCATACATTGTAAGGGTTTTAAAGCCAAAAATCCAGTCAGAGCAAAATGTCTATAAAAGTCTCTAAGATACTTACCTAAAAACTCTCCCATAGTTTCCATGTACTTTATACACACCATAGAGTCGATCTGCTACTCTCTGAAATATTTAACAGAAACTGGTATTAGGTGGAAGTTATATACAGACTACTTTTTAAAATCCATATACATTTTTAAGAGTAGAGAAAAAAACCCAATGATCATGCTTAGTACAATAGACCAAGAAAATACAGGAAAGAAAAATACCCTTCAAACCCACATCACAAACACAGAACTAGCACAGCCCGACAAGTTTACTGTGCTGCCATAGTTCTTTTTAGCAGTTTTTTGGTTGGCTTTTTTGTTTATGTCTTGTTTTGGTTTTTGGCTTTTTGAGACAGGGTTTCTCTGTGAAGTCCTGGCTGCCATGGAACTTGATCTGTAGACAAGGCTAGCCACGAACTCAGAGATTCACCTGCCTCGGCCTCCCAAGTGCTGGGACACTGAAAAGGACAG
>CABHPH010142645.1:36125-55824 GCA_902168325.1 Peromyscus nudipes
TGTGTGTGTGTGTGTGTGTGTGTGTGTGTGTGTGTGTGTGTGTGTGTAGAGAGAGAGATGGAAGTCAAGGCCTTGCACGTGGTCATATACTTTACCATAGGACTACACCCCCAGTCCTATTTTTCTACGCTATCATGGAAAAGTTCAAGTATACAGAAGTATAGAAAAGGGTAGTTCAGTGGGAGAGTACTTGTCTAGCATTCATGAGGCCCCTTTGTTCGAGCCCCAAGACTGGGACAAACAAACAAAGACTAGAGAGGAGGACTGGAGAGATGGCTCCAAAGTTAAGAGCACTGGTTGCTCTTCCAGAAGTCTAGGTTCAATCCTAGCACCAATATGGAAAACTCACGACCATCTTTAACTCCAGTTCTAGGAGATTCAACACATGAAAAAATATATATTTAAAGTATAGAGAGCAAGAGTGTACCTCTACCTCTCAGAGAGAACAAAGACTGCACACGTACTTCCCAGCACCCACCTCAATAATTATTATACAGCCAACCTATTTTCATCTAAAACTGCCCCCACATTCCATTCTCCACTGCTGGGTCAATGTATTCCCTCTCCAGAGGCTTTCAGCCCACAAGATGTGAGCCTACACCTGGTAATCCTGTCTCGGGTTCTAAGGTCTCTGGGAAGATTAGATGACAAGTTTTCCAGGTACTCCATTTACTGAAAAATACTTTTCCCCACGTGCATTACAACTAACATCATGTGCAGGTACAATGGCTGGCTGTCCTCAGCCCTTCAGCCACAGCAGACTAGTACCTTAAGTAAGTGTACTCAGTGGAATTTCGGGGCACAGACGAAGAACCAGGTGTGCTGCTATATGCAATGAGGAAGGTGAGGCAGGAGGATAGCTAAGTTCAAGCCATCCTTGGCTGCACAGCAAGACCCTGTCTTAAAGGACCACAGACACAAGATGTCCTAACATCCATAAATGATCCCACAAAGCTTCAAAGACCTCAAAGGCTGAGGCATTATTCTACAGATCCTACATTATTACACTCCACTCTCAAATGACTGGCCTTTTGATAAGCTGTCAAGTCAACTACACCATTCCACACCAGGAAGCAAACAACGGGCTCAAATTCTTCATGGTGTTTCTAAAGAAAAGCTGTTTCTAAAGAAAAGCCTTCCCACTTCTCTTAGAAGGCAGTCTGCTTATAACCCACTAGATTTAAATGTGAAATCAGTCATCCAGCATAAGGGCCACCCCCTCCTCAGAAGCACGGCAACTCAGCGACCAGCACTGTCCTTAGCAATGTGTCCCAGAGCTCTGATCACTTACGGCTCTGACTCGAAGGAGATGGGAGATGACGGACTGCAGCTCATCACTGTAGTGCTTCAGCTCAGTAAATCTTCTGCAACAGGAAAACACGCAGAGTTTGTGTACAAAACGGCAATGCCTCAGACAATGAAATTCACTCTATTTAACTGCACCCTGTCCCTGAACATTACAAACCAATACAAACAGAAAAACAGTCTAAAATCAAGCAGTGTACATACACATACTGAAAGCCAAGGAAAGAGGTAAACTTCTTAATTTACATCATGGGACTAAGATAGAGATAAAATCTGTGGGTATGGAAAATTATTTTGAAAACAAAAAAAGGAAAAACTTCATGGTGCTAAAAAATATACTGCAAGATAAATAGCAGTTTCCAACATTCTTAACAATCTTAGTAACCTTTGTTTCCCACTGTCCACAAAGACTCAAAGCTCTACTCTCTAAAGACAACAAGATTTAAGATCCCCCCACACAAAAAAAAGAGGGTTTCTATGTAGCCCTGGCTGTCCTAGAACTTGCTCTGTAGACCGGCTGGTCTGGAACTCACAGAGCTCCACCTGCCTCTGCCTCCTGAGTTCTGAGATTAGAGGCGTGTGCCACCACCACCCAGCTTAGATTTAAATGTTTTGTTTTATGTGAATGTTGATGTATGCCACTTACACCCTCAAGGGGGTCAGAAGAGGACATTGGATACCCTGGAACTGGTCTACTAATGGTTATAAGCCATCATGTGGGTGCTGGGAATTGAACACGGGTCCTCTGGAAGAGCAACAAGTGTTCTAAACCACGGATCCATCTTCCCAGCTCCAGACACCAGGATTCCAAGGCCAATCTCCACACAGACAACAGAAGCATCAGGTGGGAAAACCTCACTTTCCCTCCTGCCAGTCCATTTGAAGCTTTCTCAAACCCACATCATCTCATCCTCTTCTTTAGAATCGCTTAACGCTTTTTTGGGTTTTTCGAGACAGGGTTTCTCTGTGTAACAGCCTTGGCTGTCCAGGAACTCATTCTGTAGACCAGGCTGGCCTTGACCTCAGAGATCCACTTGCCTCTGCCTCCTGCCCTCCTGGGTGCTGGGATTAAAGGCGTGCGCACCATTGCCTGCCTGGCTAGGGTGTGCACTGTTCTGTGTAGCTTCTATCAAATGTTGTACTGGGGACCAGCAGTGAGAAATCCTTTACAGGTGGCTCCTCTGGAGTCCCTAAGCCTGACTCCCTAATGCCCTTGCCTTTTAGAGCAGGCTTAACTAATGTCACAGTGGGTTATGAAAAAGTTCAGAAGACTATAAAACAGTTAAACATGCAGCCCACCTAATTAAGTGATCCAGAGGTTCTTACATTTCAATGACAGAATGCCCAAGGCCCATCATTTGTAGTAGCATATTATTTTAAGGTGTGTTACTTTTGTTTATGTTGCATTTGTTTAACTCTGTGAAGCTGTGCTACTGTGCCTGTCTAAAACACCTGATGGTCTAATAAAGAACTGAACAGGCAAAAGCAAGGCAGGAGAAAGGATAAACAGAAGGAGAAATCTGGGAGAAGTAGCAGCCAGAGAAGGAGGCCACCCAGCTACACAGCAAGCCATGGAGTAAGAATAATATTTACATAAGTAAGAAAATGGGAAAAGCCCCGAGGCAAAAGGTAGCTGGGCTAATTTAAGTTAAGAAAAACTGGCTAGCAACAAGCCAAGCTAAGGCCGGGCATTCCTAATTAAGAACAAGCCTCCATGAGTGATTTATTTGGGAGCTGGGTGGTGGGCCTCCCAAAAGAGCAAAGACAACCACCCACCACTCTTTCACCATCTGTTTCCTTTTAAAGGGCAGATGGGTAAGGAAGGGAACAGTATCCCCACGGTATCAATCCTATCCCCAGAGAGTCACAGTTCAGATTCTAAATACCCACAGCATTGGACAGCAGAACAAAGCCTGCATCTTCAGAGGAATTAGATACTGGGGAATGGGAAGGCTTAATTGTGAAGACCAAAGAATCCATCAAGCCTTAGGCAGCAGTTAAGAAATGGAGGCATGGATTTTCCAGGAATGAGGTCTAGATCCTTTGCCAAAACCAAAATCCAGCACGGTCTGCATATGAAAATAAGGACAGTTGACTCCTAATGACCTAAGTGACAAGGTATTGTTAGAGAGACTAAAGAAGCATACACAATGCCAGGTTCTGTCGTCTCCCAACACTCAGAGATTCTAACGTAAGCCTGAGGCTGTCTACATCATTTTTCCATCTATTCCTTTATCATCTATTCCTTTCAGAACAGTCCATCGTCATTCCAGCCACAGGCTGCCTTCCATCTTCCAGTCTCTGCATTCCTTCAATCATTGCACCCTCTCAACCTGGACAGGTGCTCCCCCACCCGGCAAATCTCATTCATTATCTGAATCACCTCCCCACAGGCTGTTCCTCTTCAATCTGGGAGCTCAAAGACACAAACACAATTTGGAGTCAACCGTTGCTGATTTCACATCATCTTATTTTCTTATGATTTTAGTCTTCTCCGTCCTATCACACTGAAAGTGTTAAGTCATACAAATCTCTTACATGTTTTTCAGAAGGTTTGTTGTTGTTGTTTGTTTTTAACCAGGCATAGTAGAGCATACCTTTAATCCCAGAACTCGGTAGGCGGAGAGCAGGTGGATTCAAGGACAGCCTGGTTTACGCAGTGAGTTCTAAGACAGCCAGATGCAGTGAGACCCTGTCTCCCTGACAGACGAAGAAAGTTTAAAGATTTACTCATTTTATGTGTGAATGTTTTGCCTGCATGTATGTGTGTGTACCATGTATGTGCTTGGTGCTCACACAGGTCAGAAGAGGGCATGGGATCCCCTGGAACTGGAGTTCCAGATGTCTGTGAGCCACTATGTGGGGGCTTGGGTACTGAGCCTAGGTCCTCTGCAAGAGCAACAAGTACTCTTCACCACTGAGTCATCTCTCCAGGCCTCACTCACACCTTTTGTATAATCTGTACAATCAACCATCATCTAAAATAAACCCCATAGAAATGGAGCTCAACGTATTGTGAGTCTTGTGACTTTAAGAAATCACAAATGTCAGTTCCCAACCTTCCTCCTTCAGCTTTTCTGCATTTTCAGTTCCTACTGCCCTGCCTACCTGAAGAGCTGTTTTTTGAATTTTTTTCTATTTATTATTACTGTGCTTGAGTGAATGTGAGCACAGGTGTGCTATGGTGTACATGTGGAGGTGTGTTTGAGTGAATGTGAGCACAGGTGTGCTGTGGTGTACATGTGGAGGTTGTGCTGGAGTGAATGTGAGCATGGGTGTGCTGTGGTATACATGTGGAGGTTGTGTTTGAATGTGAGCACGGGTGTGCTATGGTGTACATGTGGAGGTCGTGCTTGAGTGAATGTGAGCACAGGTGTGCTGTGGTATACATGTGGAGGTCAAAGTACAACTTTCAGGGGTTAGTTCTTTCCTTCTGTCACCACTATCTGGCCTGTGAACTTCTGGGAGATTCTCCTAACTCCATCTCCCATCTCACCATAAAAGTGCTAGGATTACAGATGTGCACTATCACATCTGTTTGTTTGTTTGTTTGGTTTTTTTTTTTTTTGGTTTTTCGAGACACGGTTTCTCTGTGTAGCTTTGCGCCTTTCCTGGAGCTCACTTGGTAGCCCAGGCTGGCCTCAAACTCACAGAGATCCGCCTGCCTCTGCCTCCCGAGTGCTGGGATTAAAGGCCTGCCCCACCACCACCCGGCCACATCTGTTTTTTTTAATTGAACTTTATTTTATGTGCTTTTGTGTGACGGTGTCAGGTACCCTGGAACTGGAGTTACAGACAGTTGTGAGCTGCCATGTGGGTGCTGGGAATTGAACCCGGGTCCTCTGGAAGAACAGCATGTATTCTCAACTGCTGAGACATCTCTCCAGTCTCCACATCTGGCTTTTTAACATAGATTCTAGGATCAAAGTAAGGTGTCAAGCCTACGTGGCAATCACTTTTACCCACTGAACTATATTGCGAGCCCTTAACCTGAGCTGCTTAAAGACAATTCCAACTCTCTATATTAATTTCTAGCCTCCCTGCTCCAATTAATCTGGAAACTCAAAACACCTAACAAAATCATAATTAAATATTTGACCATGTGCTCTGTTTTCCTTTAAAAGAAAAATGATGGTTTTATATGTGATTTAACTGAAGTTAGTGTTTTGTTTTTCCAGACAAGAAAAACCAGCACTCACAGTAAATGAAACTTCCTGGCAAGGTTATGATGGGCACAAGACTAGAACTGTTTGTTCATATAAAATCAAACAAACTAATAGATTTAAAAATAACTAGATAAAGAACATGTGATTTATGTAATCTGGCTGATTTATTCTGTAGATTGTTTTAATGGATTTGGTTTATTTGCAACCCAACGTAAGCGGGCAATGAGCGGCCACAATCAACCTTAGGTGCATTTATACTGTCAGCACAGGCAAACGACATTTACAGAACTAAGGCACTGGTTCTGCATCTGTGGGTCACAACCCGAGGGTGGTGGACTACCCTTTCACAGGGGTCACCTAAAACCATCGGAAAACACAGATATTTACATTACAATTATAACAGTAGCAAAACTGCAGTTATGAAGCAGCAATGAAAATAATTTTATGTGGGGGTGACCACACATGACTGTATTCATATTAAGGACCGCAGCAGAGGAAGGCTGGGAACCCCTGGACTAAGGTCCCTTCTCGATGCTTTACCAGTCAAGTCAGTCTGGGAGAAAATACACTTGCTAAAGCGACTAGAAGCAGCATTTTGGTCATCTCTCTGAAAGAATTATCCTGGTTTTGGGGGATTTAGAGAAACAGAATAAATCTTTTTTGTGATGCACACTATTTTAATAATGGTGTGATTATTTTTAATTATTATTAATCTGTTTTAATTATTAATCTAGGTCTGTTTAGACCTAGAGCAGAGAATTTACATATTAGGAATCTCTTATAATGGAATTCAATACAAATAAATTTCCTGCAATTAGACACTGATTTTATACTCTGACAATATTACTGGCCATAGCCCATCTAAAATTCTAAAAACTAACAATATGGATAAATAAAATCCAGTAATTCAAATAACCTTGTAAAGTAAAAAAAGAAGAAGAAATTCAATTGACAAAATCTTTTTCATTACACTGATAAACCTCCATGGCAGCTGAATGAAAGCAGCCAATCTGAAAGGCTTCCTATGATTTGGTATGACATTCTTAAAAAAGAAAAACCAGGGGCTGCTCTTCCAGAGGACCCAGGTTCAATCCCCAGCAACCACATGGCAGCTCACAACTGTCTGTAACTCCAGTTTCAGGGGACCTGACACCCTCACACAGACGGACATGCAGGCAAAACACCAATGCATGTAAAATAAAAATAAATAATTTTTTTAAAAAAAGCAAAAACTTCCGGGCGGTGGTGGCACATGCCTTAATCCCAGCACTCGGGAGGCAGAGCCAGGTGGATCTCTGTGAGTTATAGGCCAGCCGGGTCTACAGAGCAAGATCCAGGAAAGGCGAAAAGCTACACAGAAAAACCCTGTCTCGAAAAACAAACAAACAAACAAACAAAAAAAGCAAAAACTAGCCAGGCAGTGGTGGCGCACACCTTTAATCCCAGCACTCAGGAGGCAGAGGCAGGTGGATCTCTGTGAGTTCGAGGCCAGTCTGGTCTACAGAGTGAGTTCCAGGATAGTCAGAGCTACACTGAGACCCTGTCTTGAAATAAACAACAAAATGGAAATAAGTATGGCTGCTGATCCTGCACTCACAGACATACACATAATTAAAAAAATAAAACAAATGGTTATCATTACCACTTTCTTTTTTGTTTGTTTGTTTTTTGAGACAAGGTTTCTCTGTGTAGTTTTGGTGGCTGTCCTGGATCTCACTCTGTAGACCAGGCTGGCCTCAAACTCACAGAGATCCGCCTGGCTCTGCCTCCCGAGTGCTGGGATAAAAGGCCAGCACCACCGCCACCCGGCCATTACCATTTTCTAATGATCAAAACCTTGGAAATATTCATTTATATTTTATATTCAAAATTTATGATGAAAGTCAAGAAGGCCTACAGATTTAGCTTGGTGGCGAGGGCTTGCCTTGCATGCAAGAGGCCCTGGGTTCTATCCCTACCACAAAACAGGCAAAACAGAGGCATCATTACTAGTAATGTCAGTTTATAAATTAGAGTTAGACACGACAGGTTATCAACTGCGCAAACTTGGACTTCATTTGATAAGAATTTAGCTTCCTGAGGAATTAGTGCTGAAGGACTCACTAGGGAAATCCCAACCCATTTGCCATCTGCATCTACCTAAGCAGCTGCAACTACAAACCACCTCTGGGGAAGCGGAAGCGTGCTTTTCCTGTGGAGGAGCAAGTGAGGAAGAGGCTGGCCCACCCACCAGATCAGAGCAAGCTAAACTAAATCTCTAGGATTGTCTTATCCCGAGAAGGCATGCTGCAAACCCTGGCATCTAGGGCAGAAAAGCTCTCAAGAACACAGACTGATGGTCATCAAGTCAAGGATCCTTACACTTGTACATTTATCCTCAGGTTTTTTGGCATACAAACTAGACTGTTATTATATATATATAATACATAATTTTCTTAAACTGTGCACATTTGATAAACAGTCACGCAGGAAAAACTACAGGAAATTATTTTTCTCATTTTTCTGATATCTTCAACATTTAATGAATCTTTCTAGAAGAAAAAGCAGTGGTCTAATTTTCTATAACTTCAGACACAACCTTAAACTCAAATTACCAAATTTCAAAATCAGTTTTAGACTTTAAAAAGGTTTCACTAAATGTAAATTATTATTCAAAATATTTAGCAAATTAAGTGCATACATTCAGAAATGAAAAATTAAATAGATTGATAGGCACCACTCAAAACAACATTGTAAACTGTTATTAAAGCAAAGCCTTACTTGTCTGGGTTTTTCACTCTGAATGTTGCATTAAGCGCTTTTAACCTGGAGTCTGCCTGGAAAAAATAATTTGTTGACTTAATACAATTATATTTCAGGGTATAAAATTCAAACAGTTTTACTTTCCCTTCAGAATTAAATGTTCAAATACTTTTTTTTTTATCATTTGTTGTGAGCACATTAAACACACTGAAAAAGAATAACTTTTTTTGAGAACACTCCACGCGCATGTTGTAAGTCAGAATGAGTATATGGCCTTCAGTGATTCCAACACCAATAACCGTAAGCACTAATGCACCAGTAATGACAATAGCTCTGTATTATCTCTAAGCCAAGAACAGCGATGACCTGCCTGGGCAGGCTGTGAATCTGCTGCTTTATGGAGATCCTGGATGCTCTGAGTGTACCTTTCAGGTGGAATCCAAACTAAATGGGCCTTCATTTTTCTTGTTATCATAATCAATGTCTCAGAAAAGGAAAAATGAAAACCCTACATTAAAGTAATGCTATGCTAAACAGAGCAAGCTAGATGGCGTCCATTACTATACAGCTAGTCTGAAGTGCTAAACAGAGCAAGCTAGATGGCATCCATTACTATACAGCTGGTCTGAAGTGCTAAATAGAGCAAGCTAGATGGCATCCATTACTATACAACTGGTCTGAAGTGCTAAAGGCATCCTTTTCTTTCTGGTGTTTGAGACAGGATCTCACGTAGCCCAGGTTGGCCCTAAATTCCTCACCCTCTTAGCTCTAGTTCCCTAGCACTAGGATTATAGGTGTGAGACAGTGTGGTGCCTGTCTTACAAAACAACACATCTTAACTTATTTCTGGATAACTGTTCCCTAAGAAGAGAGAGAGAGATAAATACTCAATAAGAATTTCATTGCATGAGATGTATACTTAATATACTCAAATCCTAATTTTTCACTTAAAAAGAAAAAAGAAAACTGAGCCAAGCATGGTGGTGCATACACATCTTTATCCCAGTACTTGGAAAGTAGAGGCAGGTCGACCTCTGTGGTTCTAAGCCAACCTGGTCTAGATAGTGAGTTCCAAGACAGCTAGTGAGGGCTATGTAGAGAGATCTTGTCTCAAAAACAAAAAAACAAAAAGGTGGTGGTGCACACCTTTAATTCCAGCACTTGGGAGGCAGAGGCAGGTGGATCTCTGAGGCCAGCCTGGTCTAAGGGAGTTCCATGTCAGGCAGAACTACATTGCTTATCTCCAAAAACAAAAACAAAAACAAACAACCCCCCCCCAAACCAAAGCCAAACAAACAAAAACCCAAAATCAGGGTGCTGTAGAGATAGTTTAGTGGTTAAGAGCACTTGCTGTTCTTCCAAAGGGCCTGGGTTCGGTTCTCAGCACCCACGTGGCAGCTCACAACTGCCTGTAACCCCAATTCCAGAGGATCACATGCCTTCTTCTGGTCACTGTGGGCAACAGGCATGTATGTGGTGCACATACATAGAAAATATAAATTTAAATCTTAAAAAACAAAAACAAAAAACAACTTTCTTGCCTAAGGCACAGGAATTAGTAATCATCAAAAAAAGTGGTTCAATTATAAATCAATTCAAAATGTAGTCTGGCTTTTTGTTGCTGTTTTCTGCTTTTTGTTTGTTTGTTTGTTTGTTTTTTCAAGACAGGGTTTCTCTGTGTAGTTTTGGTGCCTGTCCTGAATCTCCCTCTGTAGACCAGGCTGGCCTTGAACTCACAGAGATCCTCTTGGCTCTGCCTCTGGATTGCTGGGATTAAAGGTGTGTGCCACTACCTCCCGGTGTAGTTTGGCTTTAAAAAAAAAAAAAAAAAAAAAAAAAATCTCGGGGCTGGAGAGATGGCTCAGAGGTTAAGAGCACTGACTGCTCTTCCAGAGGTCCTGAGTTCAATTCCCTGCAACCATATGGTGGCTCGCAACCACTTGTAATGAGATCTGGCGCCCTCTTCTGGCCTGCAGGGACACATGCAGGCAGAATACTGTATACATAATAAATAAACAAACAAACAAATAAATAAATAAATAAATCTTAAAAAAAAACTCTATCCTCATTTAGATTTTATATTATCCAATTTCCAACCCACAATTACAAATACTCTCAATTAACACAACATAGTAAACCCAAACCACCAGGACATCTGAATTACTTGGCTAAGAAAATAGGAACAAATAACTGAGCTCCTCCTCCACACTCAGTGCCCACAGCTCCAGAGGAGAGGCCAGGGCTCTGCACAGCTAGCTAATGAACACTGAAAAAGTCTGAAGATGTGTTCCTTTTAGTTTACGTATATGAGTGTTTTGCCTGTGTGTATGGTGTGTGTACCACATGCGCGCCTGGTGCCCAGAAGCCAAAGACTGGAACTGGAGTGACAGATGGTTGTGAGCCACCATGTAGGGGCTGGGAAAAGAACCCAGGTCTCCTGCAAAGATAGCAAGTGCTCTTAACTGCTGAGCCATCCATCTCTTCAGCCTCTCAAATCTCACTTTCAAATAAACACATTTCTTTCTTTCTTTCTTTATGTACGGAGGTGTTCTGCCTACATGTATGTCTGGCATGTCTGTGTACCATGTACATGCCTGTGCCTATGGAGGCCAGAAGGCAGCACTGGACTTCCTGGGACTGGTTGCAGATGGTTGTGAGCTACCACTTGGGTACTGAAGTTTGAACTCTGGTCCTCTGGGAGAACAGCTAGTGTTTTAACCACTGAGCCATTTCTCTAGTACTCTCAAATCTCACTTTTTTGTTTGTTTGGTTTTTTGAGACAGGGATTTTCTGTGTAGCCCTGGTTGTCCAAGATCTTGCTCTGTAGACCAGGCTGGCCTCAAACTCACTGAGATCCACCTGCCTCTGCTTCCTGAGTGCTGGGATTAAAGGCGTGTGCCACCACTGCCCAGGTTCAAATCTTTTTTCTTCTTCTTCTTTTAAGATCTATTTATCTACTATGTATTCAGTGTTCTGTCTGCATGTTTGGCTGTATGCCAGAAGAGGGCACCAGATCTCATCATAGATGGCCATGAGCCACCATGTGGGTGCTGGGAATTGAACTCTGGACCTCTGGAAGAGCAGCCAGTGCTCCCAACCTCTGAGCCATTTCTCCAGCCCCAAGTCTCTCTTTCTTATCCTAAAACTTTTTCTTTTTCCTTACTTTTAAACTTTTCCTTACCAAGCATGTCTGGCAGATTAGGTCCATCACCATGGCTCATTTTCAGGTCACACAGAAAGAGGAGACGCTTAAACCGTGACCAAACCAGAGACTCCTTCAAAGGCAACTCTGAAGAGTCTCCTGGCCCCCTGCAACGCCGACAGGTTACTCTGCATCTACCTACCCAGACTCTCTCCACTGAACACCCAAAGATGCCCCTAACCTACGGTGTTTACAGCACCTTAGTTTTTCTCCTTAAAACAGCATTATCTGAAATCATGCTGTGCGCTCTGGACTGTCCAGTTTTGTTTCACAAAAAAGCGTAATCTGAATGCACACTGACTCTGGAGCTGCACAAGGCTGCTGTGGCAAGACTTTTAGCCGCTTTCTCCATTTTCTCCTAAACCTTGCCAAGGAAACTCTCCAGCCTGGGCTTCTCCCTCTAACTGTTCTTTTCTGACCTTACGTCTGGCTCCACTGCAGACGTGCTATCACTCAGATCTCAACTCAAAACCATCTCTTCAAGGGAGACTATGTGGCCTGTTTGCCCAAAACAGTCCTAGTTCCTGCCTCTTGTCCTTGTCTTGGTAAGGTGCCCTCCATACTGAATACCCAGTATACGCCACACTCCACAAAGGGTCCATCTGGATAATAGAGTCTGTCCACACTTTTCTTGAGTCAGGCTCTCCTCATATATACAGCCTGGAGTGGTCTGGAACTCATGATCCTCCTGCCCCAGCCTCACAAATGCTGGGGTGACAACTGTGAGCCATGAGAGCTGAATTTCCCTGGGGGGGGGTAGGGGGTAATTCCAGCTCTATGTTGAAGATTGAGCAGACTGACGAAAACTCCGTGACTGTGTAGAGCTGGAATTATAGGTTACAGGTTGACAGCCAAGACGATCTTGGACTCTAGTCCCTTCTCTAGCATTTATTACCAGCTGGGGAAACTGAGCTAACTTCTGACTATCAGGTAGAGCCCTCAGAATGTGTTCTTAGCAGACCTCTAGCTTCCACCAACCCAAAGGCTAAGAATGCCCTCAAAGGGCATCTGAGCCCCACAGCAGCACTCTCCTGGCTTTGCTGTAACTGACCACCTGTTGTCTCCATCCCAGGGTTCTGCAACTAATGGCATTAACTCTCTTTTGGCAATGACTCTCTTTTGTTCTGTGACTCACTCCACACAGCACAACCATCATTCTAGGCAACCTGAGTCTGTGTTCCCAGGCCACACTTGCTCATGTGTTCCTTAAAGTACTTTCTCATGGGAAGGGGTTGTGTTTTGTGTTGCTAGCCACTGTCTGGTTGACTCATCTTAAAATAACTCCAGAAAATAAACCCACTGTCTCATTAACAACAATTACAGTCTACTTCTCTTATGCTGCTTTTCACTATTCAAAAAAAAATTTGTTGTGTTTTTCACAAGGTTTCTCTGTGTAGCCCTGGCTAACCTGGGCTCTCGAACTCTGTACACCAGGCTGGCCATGAACTCACAGAGAGCTGCCTGTCTCTGCCTCCCGAGTGCTGGGATTAAAGGAGTGCACCACCTTGTGACCCGGCTTCAAGGTACCTTTTTAAATGACTTACTCTCCCTTCACACCACATTACACACTGCTTGAGAACGTGCCAGTCACTGCCTGCACAGCACTTAGAGGAGAGAGCACCTTACACTCTGCAGGTACCCAAAATGTGCAATCTCAGAAATTAGCAGAGGGCCCAAACCTTGTCTCTGACATTCCTTCCTCCAAGCATAAGGAAGGGTTCCCAATTCTTCTGAATCTGCCTCTATTCATTACGACCTGGGCGCACACATACTAGTGTATTCTCATGACGGACAAAGGTAACTGAATGAAAACAATTTTACTCTTCACTCAATTACTTCATGTGCTCATTACTCTAGGGACAAACCCTTTGCTCTCCTTCCACAGAATCATGTAACACGAGTATTTATAAAAATGTTCAAAACATGAAGCAAGGCTTGAGAGGCCCAAATATTTCTAAAAGTATAGCAGTAACCCCATGTTACATCCATCTGAACACTGCAGAACTCAGTGTTGCCTAATTGTAGCTTTCAGTGATCAGATGAACTATAACTGCTAGATATACAACCTTTATATAAATTAAATGTGACTGTGTGTGTGTGTGTGTGTGTGTGTGTGTGTGTACACCTAGCAATGTATGTATACAGTGTCATATATGAATGCATGTGTGTATACTTGTGCATTGTGAGGCTGTCCGAAAAGATCTCATTTCCTTCATGGAAGAAAGACTTGAAACAGAAAGAATTCATAATAAAATAAGCAATACATAAGTTTCTGGAATATCTCCTGTCTTTCAACACATGACTTTTTGAATTATTAATTTTATGTATTATATTAAGTATTACCTTTTAAATACTTTATAAAAGTAAAACAAGTTTTAAACCACAAGGCTATGCAAATACAAAACAAATACTTCAAAAGCCACCTGCCCATTAGATTTAAAGGATTCTGTAAACAGTACATTCTATAATAACAAACTTGGGTGTTTTCTCAATATCACTAAATTGGGGACAAAACTGAGTACAAGGACAGATAAGTGACTAATGGCCAAATCAGTGACTAAATATCTTCTTATGTACAGAAAATCACCCAAATAACTTGATATTAGTCGTATCTTTCCTTATTCACTTGTAATATATCTTAGAATATTTATCAGAAAACTCAAACTATGAATCTTTATAAAACTTTCAAATTATTTCAAACCATCCCTAAACTAAACTAAAACTACAACTTCCCTCTAAGCACCATCTCTCAGCATCAAGTGCTGAATTAACAATCAAGAAACTGATGTTAGAACACTTAATTACATTTCCTGTTTACTTTGTGCTGAATTTCAAATTCCTCTATGCTACTGTCTGAAGCTCCAGGAGTTGGTATTTGTTTTTTTGACACGGAGTTTCAGGTAGCCCAGGCTATCCTCAAGCTTGCTACATAGCTCAGGATGACCTTCAGCTTCTAATCCTCTTGCCTCTACCTCCCAAGGGATTTCACTATTTAGCACCCAGCCTAGCCGGAAGTGGTTTTAAATTACTGAACATGGTTTGTTGTTCTTGTCTGGGTATACTATTGCTGAACTGATTCATCATTTATCACCTTTTTAAAAAGTTTTTTCAAGAAAAGGTCTCACTATGTAATTCTGGCTGTCTTGGAACTCACTCTGTAGACCAGGCTGGTCTCGAACTCACAGAGATCCCCCTGCCTCTGCTTCCTAGGTTGGGATTAGCGGTGTGTGCCAGTACACCTGGCTATCATTTACTATCTTATATTAAATACAGGTTCTGTGTCTCTTATCTGAAATGTTTGGGTCTTCACAATGTCTTCAGACTTTGCCAGATGAGTATCCCTGTTCATAAAATGTGAAACACAAAATTTTCCTAAGTCTAAAACGGAATCACACCACTAAAATGGTTTGAACTTTGAAATATTTAGTATTTCACAATATTTCAAATTTCAGATTTTCAACTTAGGAATATTCAATCTATATTTTACAAACTTACGCTACCCACTCACATGATTTACAGTAGACAAATCCTTTTAACTATGTAATACCCTGTGCTAGCTGGCTTCCGGAAGGTCTGGAGAGCTCCATTTCTTCATCACTGAGCGTCTCCATTTCCAGGCAACGTTCTCTTTTCCAAACACCAAAGTTAATGACTATGAACCGGCATCACTAACAGAGGCCACTTCACCACAAGTCCTACTTCGTTTCAAACTGGTCTCCAGGTCTCACGCTCCAGCAGCACGACTAAGGTCTCATCCTAGGTCTACAATGTAGGGAAAAGCAAGTGTGGCTTTCCCTCAGTGTCCTGTCTCCCAGACTAAGCAATTGTGGGAGTCAGACAAGTGAAGTGGTCAGCTAGAATTTAAGGAAACGAAAATGTAGACGTACTGGTACACTGTAGGAAAAATGGACAGACTGAATTGAAATTATTCATTTAAAATATTTTCTGGTAGGATTAAGAAACTGTCCATTGTAGCCTAACCAACACTAAAATTACACAAATCCAAAGTGAACTGAGGTGTTTTCTTGAAAACCCTGCCAGCAATGTTAGATGCAGAGCGGATTCCCACCACTTGCTCAGTCAAACAGAGGCCCATCTCCAGTAAGTAAGTACATGCTACCATGCTGGAAACGGCAGAGGGGTGTGGTGTGGATTCACACAAATATCCTTACCTTCAGCTGAAATCCAGTCTCATTCACAGTCTCCTTCCAGTTACCTTCCTAAAAATCAGAGTCAGCTTTAGAGATCATCACTGACAAGCCAAGCAAGCATTATATAACGTTCCACATGAAATAAACTGAGTATCTACCACTCTGTTCTTACTTCAAGTGATATGGGAGAGGTCAAAACCAAACATACAGTGCAAACTTCAAAAGTCTGAAAAACATCCAAGATTTTAGATACTCAGCCTCCTAACACTGAAGATTACTTTTAAGTTTTCGTTTAGGGAATTCTAGCAGACATAAAGTCACAGCATCTTTTAAGTGTAAAAATTATAGCTCTGATGGGGCTGCAGAGACGGCTCATTAGTAAAGAGCTGTTACTGCTCTTGCAGAAGCCCCAGGTTTAGTCCCAAAGCCCACACTGTGGCTCACAACCACATGTAACTCCAGTTCCTGGATCCAGCCCCGCTCTGACCTGCACCGACTCCTGCACCCATGCTGTACACACACTCAGGCACACACACACACACACACACACACACACACACATACACATACATACACACACACACACACACACACACACACACACAGAGAAAATTAAATAAATGATATTTTTGAAAGCTTAGGTATGGGGCTGCTGAGATGGCTCTGTACTTAGGTAAAGCATTTGCCATGTAAGCTAGGCAACTAAGATCAATTCCCAGAATCCATGTAACAGTGGAAAGAGAAGCTGTCTCTACAAAATTGGCTTCCACCTCCTCATGTGTGCCATGACAAGTGTGCCCCCTCCCCATATCACACTCAAGAGAACATACGCATGCACACATTAATAATACATAAATTTAAAAAAATCTCAGCTATCGACAGAATCCAATAGCCCAAAATTTAGACTAAAGCAAGCACAATAAACTGCCTACCAAAAGCTAATTCAAAAGTCTCAAGAATCAGCACTTTATAATCTTTTAAAAGTCTAACTCAAGGGCTGGAGAAATGGCTTAGAGGTTAAGAGCACTGACTACTCTTCCAGAGGTCCTGAGTTCAATTTCCAGCAACTACATGGTGGCTCACAACCATCTGTAATAGGGTCTGGTGCCCTCTTCTGGTCATACATGCTGTATACATAATAAATAAATAAATCTTTAAAAAAAAAAAAGTCTAACTCAAATGAATGTTTAAAGACTAATTAAAAGGAAGATACCTGTGTCAAAAACAAATAGAAGATTTTGTCTCTACAAAGGGCAGGATGGGAAGCGACCCTCAAGAGAAAGTTCTCTAAGCCTATCCGTCGTCTCTCCACGAAGTCTGGGTCCATGTTGTCAGCAGAGAGCTTATGCCACACGAACTCTGCCTGGGGAAAGAGAACAACCATTAGGAAGAGGCTCAACCACAAGTAAGTACAGCTCGCTCTCACCCTCCCTCCCGCCGTCTCAGCTGAGACAAAACACCACAACCAAAGCAACCTGGGAGGGAAGGGTTTATTTGGCTCACACTCCCACATCACTGTTCATCATCAAAGGAAGTCAGGACAGGAACTCAAGCAGGACAGGAACCTGGAGACAGGAGCTGATGCAGAGGCCATGGAAGGGTGCTGCTTACTGGCTTGCTCCTCATGGCTTGCTCAGCCTGCTTTCTTATAGAAGCCAGAACCACCAGTCCAGGGATGGCCACACCCACCATGAGCTGGGCCCTCCCATCTCAGTCCCACATCAGTGGCTAATGAAGACCCGCCTGGGCAGTGGTGGCGCAGGCCTTTAATCCCAGCACTCATGGGTAGAGTCAGACGGATCTCTGTGTGTTCGAGGCCAGCCTGGGCTACAGAGTTAGGTCTTGGACAGACACCAAAACTACACAGAGAAACCCTGTCTCTAAAAACCAAAAAAAAGAAAAAAAAAGAAAAAAAAGAAAATGATCCACAGGCTTGTGTGCTTACAGCTCAATTCTTCTAGAAGCATTTTCTCAACTGGAACTCCCTCCTCTCAGATGACTCTGGTTTGTGTCAGGCTGATATTAAACTATCCAGCACACACTCATAAAAGAAGCTTCTCTTTACCACTGAAGAAAACCAGAGCTGATCAAAATGCAGAGAACAAGTGACCCTGCGGTGCCCTGCCCAGCTGATGCTGCATCTACAGCACATCTCTGTACCTAAGGCTCAGGGAACATCGGGAAGAGGGCTGGGAAGACTGTGAGAGCCAGAGGACCAGGAGTCTGCTGTGAGAGTCCATCTCCTGGGAACCACGGGGAAGCGACACCTATGAACATGGCTGCCTAAACAAGCCCTGTACAAGGACAGCACTAATACACATGCTAGCACGGAAGGGGGTCATCTTGTGGGGCCTCCACCCTAGACAGAGAACTCTGGGCAACTAATGAATGCTCAAAGTGGGAGAAACGGTCCTCTCCATGGAAGAGCTAACCAAATGGTCAACCCTGAAATCATACACATACAAATAACATTATACAGACTGAGCAAGTTAGATCTATATATTTAGGAGAAAGAATAAACAAACAAACAAACAAAATATATATATGGAAGGCAGAGGAAAGCAGATCTCTGAGTTCAAGGCCAGCCTGGTCTACAGAACAAGTTCCAGGACAGTCAGGGCTACACAGAGAAACCCGTCTCGAAAAGCAAACACAAAAAAGAAGAAAGAAAAACAGATAAATGAATGGGCTCAATCCCAGGCACTTCTCAACTCCACTGCTCTCTCCGTCTTACCCGCTTTTCCGGAAGAGGTGGTACAACAACATGTGGGTAGTACACTAAAAGGTAGTTTCTCAACAACTCGAACTCACTGTACCGCCTCCACAGTGAGTCTGTGAGGACACTCTGACCGTCAGCATGTTCAACTGACCTGAAAAGGAATCAAAGAGATTTCTATTACTTCAAACCAGACCACAGAATCCTACCTCTGTGGTGATATTTTGCCTGAGTCCCCCAATAAAGCTTATCTGAAGATCAGAGAAAAAAGCCAGGCACTATATTAAACATAGAAGTCAGGCAGTGGTAGCACATGCCTTTTATCCTAGTATTTGGGAGACAGAGATCCATCCAGATCTCTGAGTTCAAGGCGACACTGGGAACAGAGCCAGGTGTGGTGGCACACGCCTTTAATCCCAGTGTTAGTTAACCATGGAGGTCTGGAGATCTGTACGGACAGACAGGAAGTGATGTAGCTGGGCGGACAGAGGAAGTGAGATGGCAAAAGGAAAGGAATATAGGCATGGGTGTACAGGAAGTAGGTCTCTTTGGAGACTGAAGGTCAGTAAGGTGAGGTTGTCTATGGCTTGTCCTATTATTCCTCTGATCTCTCGGTTTTTCACCCCAATATCTGACTCCGGGTTTTTTATTAATAATACCGGTTAGCAATTCGCCTTATACACCTCCTTCAGACTTACAACCCCAGGAAACAGATTTCCTGTGCCCATTTGACAAATTGGGATGCAGCTGCACTCTGCCTACAGACACACACTCAGAGTCCAAAGCTTTCACCCTGAGTACTTTCCTTCGGTTACAGAAAACCCGTCTGAACTCATGAGAAATAGCTATATTAGAAACATTCTAAAAGCTACAGTACAGAATTGGTTTTACATCATTCATTACATAAAAGGCACTTGTAACTTTACTACTGCCACAATGAGGGAACAGTTTATGATGACAAAGACCAAGATACCACAAAGCCTGAGTTGAGGGTATGGGTCAATCAGACGGAGCTGAGTACCAGAAGATCCGCAAGAACAAACTTGGTCAGCTCTGAAAGCCAAGGAAGAAAGCTTACACCTCGTGTCTCCTTTTTTCCTTTACAGAGCTGGCAGGCACCTCATGTTTTATCTACACCAAAGTCCACACTGCAGTTGGGAGGAAGTTAGGGTAAGAGCATGTGAAGGCTATTTTAAGGCACTCAAGACTTCTGCTGCCATTATGAATGAAGGGTTTTGATTTCCGTTGTTGTTTAAGACAGGTCTTCCTACTCAGTTCTGACTGGCCTCGAACTCACGGCGTAGACTAGGCTGACCTGGAACTAACACAAAGATCCACCTGCTTCAGCCTCCTGAGTGCAAAGAGAGGACTGTGCCACCATGCCCAGCAAAGAGAAAGGAGTGTGCCACCATGCCCA
>CABHPH010142646.1:0-36927 GCA_902168325.1 Peromyscus nudipes
GCCAGGATAAGTTTAGTGAAGAGACTGTGATGGGTGAACTTGGAACCTGAGGGATCAGTGGGTTTTGTGATGGATAGAGTTCATTCAAGGGAAAGTAAATGCAGGCTGGGGTAGCAGTGCCTTGCTGAGTCTAAGAGCCTTGTAGACAGCATAGAGGACCCACTACCTCCACATGCATCAGAAAAGGGGCTGCTAGGCAGCAGTCCTCTCACTGACCATTGTAGGTTCAGGAAGTGTGTGTGTGTGTGTGTGTGTGTGTGTGTGTGTGTGTGTGTGTGTGTTGGGGGTGTGGTATGTGGTGTGTTGTGTTTTTCTGTGTATCTCTGTGTGAATGTGTGTGTGATCTTCTATGTGTGTTTGTATGTGAATACTGTCTATTGATTGCACAGTAGTGCTCGTGTGTGTGTGTGTGTGTGTGTGTGTGTGTGTGTATGTGACCCTGTGTGGATGATTGTATATGTGTGTGTGTGTGTGTGTGTGTGTCCATGTTTCCTGTATGTATAGGGGTAGGTATTTGTGTGTGTTTGTGAGTACAGGTGCTTATAGGTACAAGCGTGTTTGTATGTATGGACTTTAACCACTCGTGTGTGTGTGTGTGTGTGTGTGTGTTTCTGCATATTTGTATGTTCACTAACTCATCTTTAATGATGATGGAACCAACTTTGTTGAAAAAGTACTATGGCCCCTCACTTGGCATCCATCAAATATTGTCTGCTGCTGCCCATCTTTCTGCATGTCCTCCTAGCTCACTAGAACAAAGGGACAAAAACTACTGAAACTCAATGGTTTTCAGGTATTTGTAGAGACAAAAATATTTATCTGTCTAGAAATCCTTGGAGCAAAAAAAAGGAATGTGGTACATGAAGGTGAGGAGGAGGTCACTGTGGCAAATCAAGGTGTCTGAGAGGTAGGATAGCCTGGCTGAGGGTTTGTGTCCTTGTCTGCTCTGGGTGAATGGTGACTGCACACTCAATGGTCAGGTAGCTTGCTGTATCTTCTCTGTATCCTGTTTTGTCCTCATCCACGTTGCCTGCTACCACTTGCTGTCCCCATTTGTCTAACCATGGCTCAGTTAACCTTGGCCTTGGAGCTTGGGCTGGATGTTAGTCCTTGAGAGATTCTGACTTGCAGTGTGCTTCCAGCTGCATCTCAGTCCAGCAGAAGTCCCCTAGCCATTCTGTGGTGTGAGAATGAGGCTGTCTCAGTGCACCCCACTTAAACTCCTGAGGCTCTAAAGCACTTGCTGTGTACACTCAGTAACTGCTTTTCTTCAAAGTTGTTTACTCTGAGTTAAAATCAGCCTCATGGAGGGCTGGAGAAATGAGGACCCTCAGACATTGCTGGTACTGTAAAATGGTATAGCACAGTGAGAAGCCACACACAAGTCTTCAGAAAGTTAAACTGCAATCCCCAGGTGACCCAGTGATATCAGAACGTGAAGTAGGTGTCCACAGAGAAGCTAGGGGGCATCAGGGTTTTATCAGCATTGTTGAGAGTAGCCTCGTGATGCTTGATTCATGCTTTGATCCTTCGAAGATTGAGAAAGCACAATGTGGTCAGGCTTTTCCATGGAATATTGTTCAGTATGAAATAATACATAAAATCATTTGGCACTGACTTAGTCAGCCATTTGTTACTCAAACAAATCCCTGGTACAATCGCCTCACAGGAAGGAATTGTTTCTTTTTTTTTAAATATTTAATAAATCATTTATTTGCAAATAAATAATGTATGTCTACCACACCTAAATAAACATTTGGAAACTGGTATTCCCCAAGGATGTCATTTCTGTATTACAAATTGGTAGAGTGAAGCTTCACTGAGTCACAGGAGGCAAAGCTGAAGCAGTCACTCCTGCCATTCTCCTACTTATGTGATAGATACTTCATCAAGGAGTGTTTTCTGGTTTTGATGCTTCAGTCAACAAGGTTAGCACAAAACTATCCTTTGGTTACTCTAAACTTACAGTCCAGAGGATTTTATTTTCCTATACTTGAGCCCTTTCTATACATGGTCCTTCAAGCAAAGGGAAAGATTCTTATTATGAATCAAGAGGTAAAACAGAGTCCAGAGGATTTTGTTTTCTATACTTGAGCCCTTTCTATACACGGCCCTTCAAGCAAAGGGAAAGATTCTTATTATGAATCAAGAGGTTAATCTACATGGAGATGTCATTTTAAAATACTACGCATCTTTTAAAATGAGTTCTCTTTATCCATGTTCTGAATTAGTCTTTCTGCTGAATGGTTTCTACACCTAGCCTAAGTATAGCCTGAAACTTAGGCAACATCGGGAACCAAGGAGCTAAGTCCAAGGAGGTGCTTCTAAGGGCCTCAGAATTCTCCACCTGAGATCAGTGCATCATCTGCTCTACTCCGTATGACAACACGCTTGAAATACGGTGCATATTTTTACTTATATACCACCAGATACAACTCGTACCTTTAAAAAAAAATTGTGTGCACATGGGGCACGTGTGGTTATCAGAGGACAACTTTGCAGAACTGGTCCCCTTCTTCCCCTTTTTGGGGGCTCCAGGGATCAAATTTATATCATCAGGCTTACACAAGCAAGTGCCTTACCAAGAGAGTCACCTCTCCAGCCCATAGCCCACAGCCACTAGAGAACTAACGAGTTTCAGAATTTCAATAACTTAAATATTCAATCCTTCACACAGCTAACTCCTTACATGAGAGGTACTAAATAAATTAAATGTTCTTTATTAACAGAGGGAAAAAAGGAAATCAAATGCTTCTAATGTAGTCGATCCTCAGAAAGGGCCCATCATCATTTGCAGCTGGAGAGGACACATTTCACTTCCAACCGTCCTTCTGAGTGGAAATTTCTTAAAAGATAAGGAAAATGAGAGCCACACAGCCAATGCAGAGTACATTAAAACCCAAATGTAAAATATAATCAAGTCAAGTTTTCCTAAAAGAAGGAAACAGTCACTATTCATACCCTCACGGAGATCAATTATACAACAAAGTTTAAGTGGACTGAGACACTTTTCTCGCTTTAGTGTAGATAAAAATAAAAGCAAATAAAAATAAAATGCATGTTGTCTAATTTGGGGGGGTTATATAGTTAGAAATATATAGTTCTATTTTTATGGGCAGGGCTAGTTGAAATAAGTTAGCACAATCATTTGAATTGGTTGTCTGCATACTGGGCAGGGCTTATTTCTTTTTTTTAGCTTCTTTGCACATGTGAAACATGACATGAGATGTCTGGTTTTGCCATGAACAATGCAGCCGTTTTTAGGCCGCCCTTGGCAAATCATACATGGTTCAATGGCATTAAGAGAGAAGCCGGATTCCATGCTTTCTCCTCTGTTCTGTGTCTCTTCCTTCTCCAACTCTTTGACATCTTCTTGGCTGCCATACACAATGCTACTGGAAGTCGAAGGCTGGGAACAGTCCTCACTGTCTTGTGACTGGAAGGTATGTCCTTCTTTATCATCACTTTCCTCAAGGCACAGCTCCTTAGAGTCACTCACTGTAGATTTTTTTCCATCAGGCACATCTAAGCCTTCTTTTTCGGCCATCTCCCTGTTATCTTTCCCTTTCCCTTCGGGAAGCCAATTCTCGCGAAGGGTCCAACATCTGTTGCAGTGGGGTGGGAGCGGGGGATTCATTTCACCGCAGGAGGTGCATTTCCAATAATCAGCTAAAGAAATTTCAGGATCGCCCTCAAAGGAGTCTGCATCACTTTCTCCCGTCTGATACACCGTGACTCGATAGACCTCATCATCCTCATCTGAGAGCTCACGCCCTTCTTCACTCAGGCTGTAATCTTCTGAGTCAAGAGACTCAACTTCAAATTCTACACTAAATTGATCGGAAACCGAGTCCTGATCCAACCAATCACCCGAATGTTCACTTACACCATCATCAAGGTCCTGGTTTGAGGGGGTCTCTGTGGACTCACTGCTGCTGCTTCTTTCACAGCATATCTCCCTTAACACACACAGAGCCAGGCTTTCATCAAAGGAAAGGGACCTGTGGCGCTTCCTCTGTCGCTCACCAGGTAGTTCATCTGCGTTTTCTTCTGTCTCACTAATTGCTCTCCTCCTGGATGAGGTAGACGGTCTAGAAACTGGATCTGAAAAGGAAGGCTTCTCTTCCGGTGGCTCCTGCACAGGGTCCTTCCGTCTCACTCATGGATGTGCTGGAGTCTGCAGACTCTTGCTGACTTACAACCACCAAGTTTCTGTAGATCATTGTATATATTTTCCTGTGCTCTTTCACAGAGAAGCTTGGAACTCCAAACAAATCACCTAGAAGATCATTTGAACAATACACAATATGTTGCTGCTTCTCATCATATAATCGTTTAGTCATAATATACTGGCCAAGATAAAATATAATCTCTTTCATAGTATAAGTATCCTTTTGGGCACCGACAGACTGTAACAACTTCAAAAGCAATGGCTTTGGTCTCACCAGAGTCTCTTGTTCCGAAGCTGGAATCTGTGAGGTGCTTACAGCACCGTCAGTAGACACAGACATGTTGGTATTGCACATTGGCCTGGATGCAGGCCGGAGAAGGGGCCGTCGTCAGGGAGGCCACAGGTGTCCCCGTCTCTGGCTCACCGGCACCCCAGCTGCTTCTTCTCCCCGCGTGGCTCCCTCCCGACCCGGCCCGACCCTTCACGGGACACCTGGGCCTGGGCCTGGGCCTGGGCCTGGGCGACCATTTCGCTCCGGAGCTCGAGCGACGGCGGCTCCCGACTCAGAGCGCGGCCTTCTCTCAGCTACCCCGAGGGCCGCAGAGGGCCAGCCCGCCTCTCGGCCGCAACAAAGCAGGGGCCCCGCGACGCGCGCGCGCGCCCCCTACCGTCCGCCGGAATTGTTTCTTTTCGGTTATGGGGATTTTCTAGTTTCCTGAGCTCTTTGCTTTGGGTCCAAAGTGAGGCAACCTGTAGAAAAGGGAGCCCATTTTGAAGGAAGCTGCTCGCTTTGGGGACAGCTGGGAAACAGTGAACGAGAGAAGTGGGGTAGTCTACCAACATCCAGTAGTCCTTTGCTGGGGAATATTCCTATACTGCACAGCCTGGGGAACTTCTTAAGCAGGGTTGGCTAAGGGGTGAGGACCCCAGAGGGCCACATGTCTGTGCATTAGCTTACAGGATAGACACTTCAATGACTGAACTGCCTATCTCTCATGCCCTCTGTGTTCTTCTCTCATCCAACAGGTTTACCTTCTTTTCATTAGTATCCCTGGTGGTTGCTCCTTATGTTAGTATTAACTGTGAAGCTAAACATGTCACTGCATTACAGTGCGCTTGTATGTGTGCATACATGTACTTGTGTGTGTTCATGAATTTATGTGTGTGCATGTGAGTGAGCAAGCCTCCACTGAGAACATAATCTTCTAATGAACAGGAGCAAGAGAGCCTGGATGAAAGACTGAAGGACTTGTTGAAGCAGAAGGAGCTGGTCACCCAGCAAGGGGACTTGGCAGAAAAGCTGCGACATCACTTCAATGTCTCTGAGATGAGGTAGGAGCCCAAGCTGGGAGTAGTGGTTAGAATCGTGTAGATCACCTGTCCCTGGATCTCTGTCCTTTTGGGATTCCCACCATCTGAACAGCTCCCAGCCACAGCAAGGGAAAGAACATCTCAGGATATTGTACTGGGCCGGTCAACAAGAACTTCTCCAGGAAACATTGTGTTTCATCTTCAGTGTTTCTGGGGTTGTGTACCCCTTATTCCCATCTGAGTTCTCTGCTATCATCTCAGTGTACCCTGTGTACACAAATCTCCCTATGACAGTCCTCAGCCTAGAAGGAGGAGGGTTAGTGGTGGAGGACAGTGTGTGCTCCTGCGACTTTATTTCCTTCCAGAACATCATCTTTAGAGAGAAGTTCCTACCTTTGGGCAGATCTGCATGCAGCACACTCCTGCTGATTACAGGTTCTCTGCAGTGTGAATCTGTTTCCTGTGAAAAGATTTTTCTGGGTATAAGAAGATTTAGGAGTTGAGGAGTTGAACCGAAGTCAGTTTCTGTTCTTTAGCAATAATCAGATCCCTCACTGCTTTTATTTTGTAGGCTCCCCTAGAGGGTCTACATTCAATTTCCAAGGTTGCTCATATTCACCTGTATCTAATCAGGGCCATGTATATCTGCCCTGAACTGTTACTCAGTCATTACTACATTGTTATTTTTTTCTCAAAGTAATATATCTAGACAACTGGAGAAATGTGCTGTATTTTCTTGCCCAGCACACTGTATTTTTTCAGCTCATCTTCTAACAGATTTTAAAAGCTGAGAAAAAAAATCAAGACCCAGGTGTACTCTGACACTTCTCCCTTGGGGAATGCAGGGAATGACCTCAGCTGAAAGGTCATGCTGGATTGTCCAGCTGACTAGAGCTGGTTCAGGCTCAATAGCTGACATGGTAGGTCCCCACCAGGCCTGTTCCTTAACTGCCTTCCTCCACTAGGTCAGAAAATCTTCCATCTAAGTTTGAAGAGGCCACAGCCCAGGATGAGATCTCCCTGCAGACAGAGCTGCTGCAGCAGAAGCACTAAGTCTCACAGGCAAGTGAGCCACCACTGCATCCCATCCCCAGCAAACATGGCATTGGTGGGGGACTGGGAGATCTTGACCTTGGCTCCAATGTGAATAGACCTTGATTTTGTTCTAGCCTGTTGCCCAACCAGGCTGCTTCTGGGTTTGATTTCTTTTCCTTCTCATACAGCAGATCTTGGGAGAACTGAGGAAGCCAAAGAAGCCACAGATGCCTTGAACCCATGACATTCTTTATTTTCCCATCAAGGCCTCCTCCTCAGAAGACACTCCTTTAGAGCTGTGAACTCACCAGTGAGGAAAATACCAGCTCTCTTCCATGTGATCCAGCCACAATCAGATCTGTGGGTCTGTTGACTTAGTACTCCTAAGGAAAAGAAAGCATCAAAAATGAACTTGAGACACAGAAAACCCAAGCCAAGAATTACTGTGAACCCTGACATTCAACAGCAAGTGGCCTCTGTGAGCCGTATTACAACAAGGAGGGTAGACGTGTTGGTGAGCAAGACATTTTCTGACAGTTTAATGTGAAAGACTTTGGCAAGCCCTCCCTATGTGGAGGGAAATCTGTCATGGAAGACTGTTGATGTCAAGCTTTTCCTGACAGACGACACCAAAAACCATCATATGTCATTCTCCAGTCCAATGCTGAAGCTGACTCCATGTCATGCACCAGTGTTGCTGAAGATAATGCACCAAAGAGATCTCCACAGTCCAGCATTCCCCGTATTAGACATTTTTTCCTCCATGTGTAAAATGAGTGGGTATTCTTCAGTTTCACAGCCTGGCCTGAAGTGACTGGTTCTGAGAAAGGATTTACAGAAGACATCTGAGTCATCTTTGATGTTCTTGGGCTCTCAGATGCTGCCCATGGATTTGATGGGTCTCCGGTCAATACAGAATTGTCTGAAAGAATCAAATAGTGACCAAGACATTACAGGATCAGTAGTGGGTGATAATTTATCAAAAGCTTCCCAAAGGGCACAAAGTTTGCCCTAGGAAATCTCTCATTCTTAGTCTTGGTGAGGACTTGGCCTACAAAGCCCTAAGGAGGCATGGCTATACTAGCTTTGAAAGGGCTTTTTCCAATCGCTGACTGCCTTCCTACAATGTTTCCAAGGCCAGCCACAGGCTGTAGGTCTGTGCTGTTAAATGTGCAGCAAGATAATGCTGCTGACCTCAATTTTTTTGTTTGGATTTTGGTTGGGTTTTGTTTGCTTTGGGTTTTTTTGTTTTGTTTTCTTTGTTTTAGATTGAGCTTTTGCTATTTATTTGTTCTTTCTTTTGTTCTTGTTGTTGTTTGGGTATTTTGCTAAGGCTGTTCACTGTTTATGTTGACTGATCTCTTCAAGTCCCTATTGAGTAAAATAACTGTATTTTTATTAATAATAAATTGGTTTAGAACTCTTGTGTCTTAGAAGCAATTTCTTTGGTCAGGTGTTTTGTCTTACTCCACTAGTCCCACAAACTCCTGTAACACCAGAACTTTTATGGGCCCAGCTTGGGCTATATATATTGAGTTCCCATGCAGCCAGGTCTACACAGGGCTTAGGATGTGGATATCCATTGTATGTTGGAAAAAGTATTGATACTGTATCTCTGTGTCCATATATTTAGCTCTTCCTCAAAGATGTTACTCTGTATACAAATTTCCTGAAATGATCATGAGCACTCAATTAATGAGAAACATAACAGTATTGCTCTAAAACCTCTCAGGAAATGAAAACATTGATTAAGGGAGCATTAAATAAATCCATGGCATACTTGATACCTGGGGCCATGATAATGTTCCTTCCAGGGCTGCTGCCAAGGGCCATGTCCTGTCCATGGCCCTGAGGAAGCTGTGGGGGTCCATATTGATATCCATATCTCCTCTTACCAGTGAGGGCCTTGCAGCCACCTGCAGTCCAGGCAAACATCTATGACCATGTTGGTGTCAAAAATATATGCCCCCGAAATGTGCCTTAGAAGCCTGTGCTGTCACCTAGGACCATAATGACATCTGGGCCAGGGCTGTTGCTGAGGGTTGTGTCTGGGTCCATGGCCCTGTAGCAGCCAGGGTCTGTGTTGATGTCTCAGGCTCCTCTGGCCATCAAAGACAGGTCAGATGCCTGGAATCTGGGCCACTACCTGTGCACATGGTGCTGCTGGGTCCAATCCAATCTGAGTGACCTACACTGCCAACCAGGCCCATGGTCACATGCAGGCCTGGGCTGCAGTCTAGGACCATGTCTGGGTCGATGTTGCAAAGACAGCCAGGATCTGTGTTCATGTCCATGGCCTGTGTTGCCAACAAAGGCCACACAGAAGTAGGTAGGGGTCTAGGCTTCCATCTAGGTCCATGTTAGTGTCCAAGGGCTGTGCTTCTGCTGGGGCCATACAGACCTGAGTGGCCAATGCTGCCACTAGGGGCCCTGGTGTCCTCCGGGCCTAGGTTGCTTTCAAAGGACCTGTCTGTATCGGTTGCCCTGCAAGAGCCTTGTCTATGTTGATGTCAGTGGCTCCTGTTACCTCCAAAGACAGGGAAGGTTAACACAGAATTAACCTCACCCTTCCAGGCTGCAGCACTGGGGGAGCTGGACCTGCCCCTCACCAACTGTAGCAGTCGGGTGAGTGGGTCCTGTACCTGGACCGAGCAGCACATTAGAGAATACCTTGTTAGTGGTGGTGCAGGTGAGCTGTCCCGAGGCTGTGAGAGCAAAGACCTGAGTCCACCTCCTTCTTCTGCCTTGTGTTGTTCAGGGTGAGAGAAAGATGCCCGCCCCACCTAAGCACATGCTACCTGTAGCTGGTGGGAGAGTTGGCCTCTGGGGAATAAGACCAGGAGAGCTGGGGCAGCCCCTCACCAACTGCAGCAATTGGGATTGTGGGCTCGGCACCTCACCTGGACCAAACAGCAGAGCTGTGTCTTGTGGTCCAAGGGTGAGTAAGTCAGAAGCGAGGGCATGAGAGCAGGGAAACTGGCCTCTCTCTGTTCTGCCGGCTGAATGGGGTGAACTAGCTGAGACTGTGCTGGAGAGCTTGCCTGGGTGGTGAGGTGAGGAAAGGTGGTGGGCTAACCAAACTGCTACCATCCAGACCAGAATCCAGGCTGAGTTATCCCACCCTACATCGTCTTCATCTATGAACTGCTGGAGCATGTGAAACCCGGGACACGCCTATTCAAAGCTGCAGGATGTCCATGGCACAAAGCATCAATAGGATATCCAAGAAGAGTACAAGTGAAGGTCCATCATGTATAGTGTAGAGAAGCCAGAGAGGCCAGGAACACTTACATGAAAAGATGTATGGACTAAAGGGTACACTGTGTGACTTACTGTGTGACTACAGCCTCCTCTCCAAGACTTTAGTTTGTTTGTTTTTAATTTTGGGTTTTCAGTTTTTCTTTTAAATTTTGTTTTGTTTTGAGGGGGTTTCAAGGGCAGAGCTCAGGTGTGAGGGAACGTGTTGGGGGAAAGTGGAAATGGGATGCATGATGTGCAGCCAACAGAGAATAAATAAAACTTTAAAATAAAGAAATTGAAACACCAGAGCTATCTGCTGAAGACAGATTAATCTCTCCCACCTGCCTGTTCACAAATAACCTGTCAAAGGCTTAATATTAATTACAAACTATTTGATCTATGGCTCAGGCTTCTTGCTTGTTAGCTCTTTCGACTTAAATGAACCTATTTCTATTAATCTGTGTTTTGCCTCACGGCTAGGGATAGAACTAGAAAATACCATCCTGAGTGAGGTAACCCAGACTCAGAAAGACAAACATGGTATGTACTCACTTATAAGTGGATACTAGATGTAAAGCAAAGGATAACCAGACTACAACACACAGCTCCAGAGAAGCTAGGAAACAGGGAGGACCCTAAGAGGGATGCATAGATCACCTTGGGAAGGGGAAACAGAGGAGATCTCCATGAGTAAACTGGGGTTGGGGGAGGATGGTAAAGGATCGGGGATTGGAGATGAGAACATAGGGAAACTGGATGGTCGAGCTGGAACAGGGATGGGGTGGGAGAGCAATGAAAGAGAAACCTTGACAGAGGGAGACATCATGGGGATAGGGAGAAATCGGGTGCTAGGGAAGTTCCCAGGAATTCTCAAGGATGACCCCAGCTTAGACTACTAGCAATAGGGGAGAGGGTGCCTGAGCTGGCTTACCCAGGTAATCAGATTGGCAAATACCCTAACTGTCATCATAGAGCCTTCATCCAGTAACTGATGGAAGCAGATGCAGAGATCCACAGTCTAGCAACAGATTGAGCTCCAGGAGTCCAGCTGAAGAGAGGGAAGGGATTCTCTGAGCAAGGGCCATCAAGATCTTGATGGGGAAAACTACAGAGACAACCGAACCAAGCTAGTGGGAACTCATGAACTTTAGACCAAATGCTGTCTTTAGCCTCCATAGGACTAGACTAGGCCCTCTGCATAAGCAAGACAGTTGTGTAGCTTGGTCTGCATAAGTTGCCCCCTGTCAATAGGATCAGGATCCATCCTTGGTGCATGAGCGGGCTTTTTGGAGCCCATTACCTATGGTGGGATACCTTGTACAGCCTTAATGCAAGGGGAGGGGCTTGCACCTGCCTTAACTGAATGTATCAGGCTTTGCTGACTTCCCATGTGAGGCCTTACCTTTTTGGAAGAGGGAATTGGGGAGGTGGGTTGGTGGGGAGGCTGGGGGGAGGGGAGGAGAGACGAGAAGAGGATCTGGGTTGGTATGTAAAATGAATAAGAAATTAGTTTTTTTGTGTGTGGTTTTTCGAGACAGGGTTTCTCTGTGTAGTTTTGGTGCCTCTTCCGGATCTTACTCTGTAGACCAAGCTGGCCTCAAACTCACAGAGATCTGCCTGGCTCTGCCTCCTGAATGCTGGGATTAAAGGCATGTGCAACCACCAACTGAACAGAAATTTCTTAATAAAGAAAAACAATAAGTTAAAAAAAGTAAAAAAAAATTCTGAGCTATATCTCTAGTCCTTTAAAAAAGTTTTATGCCAGGGTGTGGTGGCCCATGCCATTAATCCCAGCACTTGGGAGGCAGAGGCAGGTGGATCTCCATGAGTTTGAGGCCAGCATAGTCTATAGAGCAAGTTCAAGGACAGCCAAAGCTACAGAAAAACCCTGCCTCAACAATCAAACAAAACAAAGTTTATAGTTAATATGTCAAGAGTGTATGTCTTATAAAATATTTCTAGATAAATTTTAGGCAAAATACTAGTAAATAAACATGCAATGGTTTATGAAGGAAAGTTAAAATGTGATTGATTTGGATTGCAAATATAGTAATAAATCTACCAAGTGATGTGCACATTTAAGGCAAGAGAATAAAGGAAGGGATGTAATATGTTTGAGAGTAATGCATAACCTACCTACTAGCACTATATGCTTTAATGGGAATATGATTATAGTATAAATGAAGTGCAAGAATTTTTTAAGTGTCTCATACTAGGAAAGGATTCCAATGCTGACCATATGAAACCGAAAAGCTTCTGTACAACAAAGATTATCATCATTGGAGAAAGAGGCAGGCTTCAGAATGGGAAAAATCTTTACTAGTTATACAGTTGACAGAAGGCTGCTGCCTAGAATATTAAAACTAACTAACTAACTAACTAACTAACTAACTAACTAACTAACTGACTGACTGATAAACAAACATCAAGCAAAAGAGCAACCCAGCTGTACATTGGTGGCGCATGCCTTTAATCCCAGCATGTGGGAGGCAGAGGCAGTCAATTTCTGTGAGTTTGAGGTGAGCCCAGTCTACAAAGCAAGTTCCAGGATATCCAGGGCTACACAGAGAAACTGTGTCTAAAAAACAAAAATGACAACAACAAAAAAAGTTAACCCAATTAAAAAAAAATGGGGCATGGAAAGTAGCCAGAAGTTTTCCTGTGTCCACCAGGCTCCTGCAGCCACTCAGACCCAAATAAACACACAGACACCTATATTAATTAAAACTGTTTGGCCTAATGGCTCAGGCTTCTTGCTAGTTAGATCTTACACTAAAATTAACCCATTTCTATAAATCTATACCTTGCCATGTGGCTTGTGGCTTACTGGTATCTTTACATCTTGCTTCCTCTGAACATCTTGCTTCCTCTGTGTCTGGCTGGTGATCCTGACCCTTCCCAGAATTCTCTTCTCTGCTTGTCCCACCTATATTTCCTGCCTGGATACTGGCCAATCAGCACTTTATTTATTAACCAATCAGAGCAACACATTCTTAGCATACAGAGCGTTATCCACAGCAATGGAACTAAACAGATAGTTCCCAAAACATGTAAACGAAGTGGCTGATAAAGTTTTTTAAATGTTCGATTATCCTTAGCCACTAGAAAAATACAAGTTAAAACTACTCTGAGATTTTGTCTTACCCTAGTCAGAATGGATGAGTTTTAAAAATGAAAACAAATGCAGGCATGGGTGTGTGGAAAGGTTTCCACAGCTGGAAGGAGTAGAAACTGGTACAGCCATGTAGCAGGAATCTTAACAGGTCTTATTAATAAAACAAACCCGGGCCAGGTATTGGGGTGAACACTGGAAGGTCAGAGAGACAGAACCAGCCACAGCTACCTCACCTCGCTGGATCCTCAGCTGGTCTTGCTTCCTCAGACTGGAGGCCTCTGAGTTCTCATCCAAAATGGGTCTCAGCTGAACTGCTGCTAGAAGCCTGAATGCTTAACCAGGCCAAATGTTTCTCCAGGCCAAATGCTTCTCCAGGCCAAATGCCTCTCCAGGGCAAATGCCTCTCCAGGGCAAATGCCTCTAGTTTCTGGTCCTCACGCTTTATATACCTTTCTGCTTTCTACCACCACTCCCTGGGATTAAAGGTGTGGCTTTCTGGGATTAAAGGTGTGTATCACCGTGCCTGGCTGTTTCCAATGTGGCCTTGAACTCACAGAGATCCAGAGGGATTTCTGTCTCTGGAATGCTAGGATTAAAGGCGTATGCTACCACTGCCTAACCTCTATGTTTAATATTGTGGCTGTCCTGTTCTCTGACCCCAGATAAGTTTATTAGCATACACAATATTTTGGGGAACACAATACCACCACATTTCCTCTCTTTTTGTCTAAAATTAAAAAAGCTTATAACTAATACAAGAAAAACTATCCAATAAGTATATACAATACATATAGTCAAGATTACATTAACAATGTCTAGTCCATTAACATTTGACAGATTCAGACAAAAAACTCCATTAATATATAACCAATGTCCAGTCCAGTAATATTTGACAAATTCAGATGAAAATTTTTCATTACTTATCCTATTTAAAACAAGTAATTCCTTTTTAAAAGTAGATTCCATAATCTCCCTTTTTATCTTATCATATCCATATTCTCTCTTTTTTCTTTTCATAATACATTCAGTAGTCTACCTTTTGTCATTTTTATATCTTCCCCTCTTTCTCCAGTGTAGATTCAGTGATCTACCTATTTATCCTATTATTTCTTTATCTTTTTTTCTCAGAGTAGATTCAATGATCTATCTCATAATTTACTCTCTTTTCCTTTTTGCTTTCTAGGGGTGAAGATACCTTTAGGGAATCTTGAAAAGAAAAAATTTAGGTTAATTGTCAAGTCCTGTATCATTTGTCCAGTCTCTGCATAATAGGAAATTTCAGGGCTTGTCACAAGTCCTTGCTCGAGTAGTCTGTCAGGCTGGATCATCTCAGCTAATCATCTCAAGATTGTCCTAAACAATTTGTACTCCAAAGTCGATCTTTCCTTGGTGTTAATCAGCTTAATAGCTTTACCATAGTCCATGTAGAATCATCATTGGGGAATCCTGTCATCTTTTTGAAGATTTCAAAGTCACTGTTAGGCGTGGTCATGGTTCATTGCAGACTTTTTTTTTTTTTTTTGTGCCTCCTCTGTGGTTTGGAGTAATCACAGTCTGATAAATGTCTGTCTTTCAGAACCATGAACATTCTTCCCTAGAAGAGAAAATCTTCACAGCAATTTCTCCCCACCATTTGTCTTGCCAAACTTTTCCAAACTGACCTTTGCCGATGCTTTCTTGTAACATGATGGTCCTGGCAATTCTTCTCTGAACAAGCAGTAGTAAATCCTTTGTCCCAGGTAGCAGCACAGCCGACTCTAGAAATCAGAGTAGCTGTTCCTTTGTCAAAACGCTAGAAATAAATCCACCATGTGAACCAGCTATATCACTCCTGGGAATAAACCAAGGATTCTACATCTTACTACAGAGACACTCACTCATCCATGTTCATTTGCTGCCTTATTCCCAATTGCCAGAAAAAGGTAAACAACCTAGATGTTGTCCATTAACTGATGAATAGGAGATGAAAATGTGGTATATTTACACAGTGGAATTTTATTTAGTTGATAAAAGAAGTCATAAAGTCCACAGGTAAGTGGATGGAGCTGGAAACAGTCATTCCAAGAGAGGTAACCAGACCCAAAAAGACAATACTGCATGCTTTCTCTCATTTGTAGATACTAGTGATGAATATTTACATATGCATGTTTCATTTGGAATATCCATTGAGGTCAGTATTAAACTGACCCCTAATGACTTGCCTATCTCTTTCATTATGTTCATAGATTTGTGTATCTATTAACTCTTACCAGAGCAACTTCTTTTTGTAGTAGATGGTAATTGATAGAGACCCACAACTGGCCTCTGTCAGAATGCTGAGTCCTAAAAGAAACACCTATCTGCCATACTCCCTCCCAAGGCTCAGGTATCATTGCAGAGGAAGAGGCAGAAAGACTGTAAGAGCCAGAAGCAGTGGATAACTACAAGGAAGCAGTGTTTTCTGGACAAAACAGGGTAGTGGCACATCTGAACTCAACAGCAGTCGTGTTAGCAGGTGCAAGACCTGGGTGAGCTCAAGCCAGAGAAAAGCCCAGCATGAAGAGGGAGGTGAACCTGAAGTCCCACCCTAGCCAAGGAGTTACTGACAGTCATTGCTGCTGGAAGAGGGAGAGCCAGTTTTCTTTAAGGGTGTATGTAGCCCTGCACAGGTAGACCAAATCCAGTTGGTGGCAACACAGATTTGACTGGATGGAATTTAAAGAAAAAATGAGGACACAAAATTGAGTAGGCAGGGAAGGAGGATTTAATCAGGGAAGAGCAGTAGGATATGATCAAAATACATTGTGTGAAATTCTCAATGCACTAAATAAAAATGCAAACCTAGACAGATTTCTGAAACATTTAAAGTAAAATCAGAAGAGATGAAAAAATCCAAGGTTCAGTTGTTCTTGTACATACATCTTTAGCTACAGAAATATGGTGTCTTTTTTATTTCAGTCACCTGACTCCCTGCTTTGAGGTGTGTAAACTACTAACTGAACTTTGGGTTTACTAGATTTAGGCATATGACTAATATCAAATTTCCAATTACTTATATTTTTGTTTACATGCATCAAATATTATTTCCACCCTAAAGACGCCCAGTGCCCTCACTACCACTGTTGTTGTTGTTATAATTTTGTGTCAGTGATAGAATTCTCATTCATGTTAAAACCATGGACGGTTTAAGGTCTGTTATTTCCATAGTCTGAATTATTTGTGTGTGAAGCTGGGAAGACTACCAAGGGTATTCCTGAGACTAAGAGAACAGGAAGGTGCACGGGCATGTTCAAGGCTGGGTTCTTCTGTCTGGAAACTCCTGGCATCACCAGAGAGAGACCTTCCATGTTCATCTTTCTCCTCATCATGAAATAGAGCATGGTCTGTGGCAGTGGTCTGCTGTTTCCCACACTGTGGTAGACCAGGAAGAAGACAACTCAGAACTGGTAACAGAAGTGGTGATGGCCATTAAGACCCATCACAGGCAACCTTCTTCTGCTAGCTAGGCCATGTCCTAAATGTTAAATAATCTCCCAAAGTCGGAACCAATTGTTAAAGCACATGAGCACTAAGCCCCTGTGTGTTAGTATAAAAATGTTTTTAGTCAAAGTGTGTATCAGAGGGCTAGTGAGATGGCTACGTGGATAAAGGCACTTGCCAGGAAGATTGACAACCTGAATTTGATCCCTGAGACTGACATGATGGGAAGAGAGAATTGACTCTGAAAAATTATCCTTTGACCTCTACACTTCTGCAATGACATACATGTACATTGCCTCCCCATCTCCCAAATAAATTGAGACCAGGGTGTACTTGAACTCCCAAAGACCTACCATGTCTCCTGAGTGCTGGGATTAGCACACACAGTCTCCTTATTGCTGTTCTTACCACCTACATAGTCTCTGGATTTCAATTGTAAAACTTGCAAGCTGATGATGCCTGGGCCCCAGGAACTTAGCAAGCATCCTGAGACTGGCTACTTATTTCCACTAATAATATCTCAGCTTGCAACCTAATCATTTCCATCTCCAGCATTCATTCTGGGAGCTGGAAGGATGCTTCAGCAGTTGAGAACACTTGTTCTTGCAGAAGACCTGGAATCGATTCACAGCACCAACAAGGTAGCTGACAACCATCTTTAAGTCCAGTTCCAGGAGATCTGATGTCCTCTTCTGACCTCTGTAGGCAGTGGGCACACATGTGGGGCACAGACAGAATGCAGGTAAAATATTCCTCCACATAAATTAAACAAGTCTCCAAAACCACAAGCATGTTGCTCACTTTCATGTTGACTGTAATTACTCCAGGAGTCTAATTATTTATTCTCTTTATTTTGATGAGTTCTCCTGACTTGTGTTAAAAGCATGTTTACTTTCTGAGTTTTTATTTCTATGGTCTAACTTATTTTCACTTATACCATAGATGGTGCCTGGCAAGAGTGTCCCTGGAAGTGAGGGACAGGGTACGTTTGAGGCTGGACTCCTCTTTTCTGACACCATCTGCAATACTGCAGACATGGGCACACAGATGCAGCTTTTCCCTCACAAGCAAATACATTACTTTTCAAGTCAGTGGGGATTACCTTTAGGGGTGTTTGCTCTTCAGAGGTATTAGGTAGAGGCTCTCCCTGAAGACAAACATTAACTTCTGGACTTCCAAAAAGTTTTCGAACCCTCCTCTTTAACCTCTTCTGGCGAGCTTGCTATGATCGATGTAAATACTGTGATGCAGTTTGATCAAGAAACAGACACAGTTTCTTGTCCACAGAGATATATTCTCTGTCATTTATCGTCATTTCTGGGTCTTTAGATATGTTCTGCAATGGAAAGGGAGAGGATTAACTCTTTTGGTTTGGTTCTGAAATTAATATTTTAGTTTTGGGGTGCATGTTTTCAAAACTACTTTGTTCTTTAGTAGTCACAGGATATTGACATGTAAACAGTAGAAACTAATAATTAACAGTGAAATATTTTCAAATATGCTTATCTATTCACAAATTACTAGGACATCAAGAAGTATAAAATGGTGGCTAGAATAAGAGAAAGTCACGAACTAAAAATCTTGGCCTTGCTGTTGTCATTTGGACTAAAATTGATTCACTAGGTTTTAAAAATTCTAAATCTGTATAAGGAGATTATTAATATTAATATCCCCCTTCATCAATCTTTCTCTTCTTCCAGGTTGGGAAGTAAAAATGCACATTATTTTCCCTTTATATTTTCCTTTTATAAATAAACACTGATCGAATTACTAGTGTTATCCATATCATAGTACCTGTGAAACTTGTTTACAGAAACTCACTTGTCCATTTATTCACATTCAAAAATCATTAAAATGCAGCTTATAATTCATGCACACCCTCATGCTAGGACTCCAGGTTACACACATCAGATATCCTAACCTTTATCAACTCATGGCTTTCAAGTAGCTTTAATATGCATATGCATGTATCTAATTAAACCCTTCTAATGGGGCAAATGTTAGAATATGTACATAGATGACATGTAAGTGTATATTATTTTAAAATGTAAAAAATAAGAAATTAAAATTTTACTATATGGTACTTGAATCTTCACTTCCAGAACTAATGGTAGAGGGAAACACACACTGTTTAACTGGATGAAGACTTTATACATACACTTGGTGGAATCATATAAAAACCACAGTGCCACCTCTTCACAATGTAAATTTTGATGAACAGATGACATGTGTCTAAATTTCCACAACTTCTAGTTATTCTAAATACAGAAGCAAAGACAGAAGTAGAGGAGATGCTGTCATTTATGATCATGACTTAGGAGTGTCCAAGGGAAGATAAACTTTACCTGCTTTGAAGCTGAAGATAAAGGCACTTGGGAAATAATTAACTAGACCCATTAAAATGTATTTACGTGTATTATCACACCATGTTTTAAAATCACTCTAATGTGTGTTTATTTCTGCAAATATCCTTGGTCAAACACCAGACATCGTCTCTTATGGGAGTATACTACATTTAGTATTCCACTCACTATGTGTTTCCAGGTCATTTTCTTATTCAGCCACCATTACCTGCAAGGACTTACTGCTCACTTGTAATTTACTTGAGGCTAGTACACAAACAATGTCCCAAATCAATCTGTGCAGAAGGGCAGGAGATGCACTTCAGATCCAGGACCATGGGGCCAAACAATCCAGCTCTCAGGACAGTGGTTGTCTAACTAGTTTTAAAGGGGTTATAATAACATAGATACTTTACAAACTGGCTGTGGTGACTCTAAGTCACAGCAGGCATTGAGCACACTGTATTGTGTCTGCCTCAAGGTACACTTAACACTATTACTTCCTTGTCTTGGGATTCACCAATTGCTTCCTGTATTTTTAAACTATATTCTTACCTGGATAAAGACATCTGTTTGGTAATGTGGTCCACTTCTAAAGGTAAATGAAAACTGTATAACGATTATAGAAAATTGTAACTATGAAAATGACAACATTAATGTTTGGTTTACTTCAGCTGTCAGTTTGGCCCTTTTTCAGGAATTGCTTCACTACGAAATGTGAAAATCCTTTTAACATTCATAGGGAAAATCATTTACTAAATATTCTGCATCCCTATTATGACTTCCTGATGTACCTTACATTAGACATTTTCAGAACATTTGTGCTTCAAGAGTTGATTATGATTGGTGACTGCTTTCCTTACAACTTTTTCTCATGTTGAAGACATGGGGAGAGTTTAGGCCCTGATTAAAACAAACACCCCAACACGTACACACAGGGAGAGGGAGAGAGGTAGTTCTTCTACATGCCTTGTTCTGATGACTGTAGTAACTGATGGTTTCCTGTTTACATGCTCTTGTAGTTCGTATTCCTATTCATTTGTCCTCCTTGCCCTTAAAGCGACTCAGCCTTGTCTGTCATGACAGTGTGTCGGCGTTTCATTGAGACTGATGTTCTCTCCTAAGAGGTTGGTTTGTTAGACCACGAAATTGATTTCTGCCTCCAAGCATCCCTCTCTAGCACTCCCAGAAGCCACCACAATTTTTTGTACTTTCAAATTACTTTTTTTAAATAATCCATTGATGAATAAATGCTGAAACCACCACCTGGCTATTTTTGTGTTCAACAAGCATTTTTGTGTAATGCTTATAACTCAAAACCCAAAATTTACAGGAGGCCAATAATTTCCTTCAGCACCAGGCCTTTGTGAGTACAGCTAAGAGATCAAGATTCCGGGAGCTGTTGTTAGTAAACTCCAAGACGATAGCCTCATTTTATCTTCCACTTTGGGATTCCCTGGTGTTGAGGATCTGGTACACTGGGCTTTGAACTTGCTCTTCAGAAGGATGTCCAAAGGGTCACTGCTGAATGAAACCCCAAGACAGCCTTGAACCTAGCCTTTCCTTTGCTCCCAGTCTTGTCAGCAGCTAACTCACCCCAAAACCATGAGCTCAGTGATGTCTAATGTTGTACGTGTGTATGTGTGTGTGTCTGTACATGTGTATGTGTCTGTGTATGTGTGTGTGCCTGTATGTGCTGGTTATGTGAGATTTCCAGCTTGTTCTTGTATGTGACTCCCACGCTACCTCCCTGGGGAACTTCTGAGGATTTCCTGTCTTCATCTCCAGTCTCTCAGTAGGCTCCTTCAGATACATAAGCAACCTAGCATGAATATCAGGTCTTATGTTGTTTTCTGATACTCAAGCTTGCTTCCTTACAAACAAGTGGCAAGTTTTCTAATGACTGAACCAAATCATAACCCTATATGTTTGGCATGATTTCACACTGTTTCAGGTGTTTGAAGTTTCCTCATATGCTTCAAAATTGTAGCCTCTACCAATTTTCATGAAGCATGTAATTAAAAAAGAAATACATGTAGAGACCATTGGCTAAACAGGCCTGCCTCCCAACATGATGACCTAAGATCAAAATCCAGAACACAAATGGTAGAAGGAGAGAAGCAACTCCCTGAATTGGTCCTCTCCTCTCCACACACACACACTGACACACCACCATACACTGGTGTTCATAAAAGGAGTTCATCATTCTTGACACTGAAGCAAAGGGAATCCTCAACAGACTACCAACATTCTTGTATATATACAATAAACCTCGACACAAGCTCCTTAGTCCTCTTAACCTCTGCCCAAACTGAGAACTAAATTACCAATTCTTAGTAAAAAGTGTCCTGTTGCAGGCCTGCCCGTCTTCAAGGACATCTCAGCCTACTCCTTTCTCACTGACTCATCTGTTAAGGGGCACACTTACCTGGACAGAACTGCAGCTTGGATATCACCGTTGTGTCTACGTACACATAAAACAAATCACATTCATCCTCATTGCATCCAAAGTATGGCTTTGACCATGTTACCTTCTGATTTGTCCTTTGTCTTTTTCACTCTCTCCTATAATTCCCACCTTTATTATCCTAACACCCACCATCCCTACTATGAGACACTCTACCAAGAGCCATCAGCACACAATCCCCTGCTGGTCAAGTACAAAGACTCAACATTAACTCACAACACCCTGCATTTCTCACAGGCCAACACCTGTCAAGACATCTTGAAATGCATGATGAGCAACCACACACTACTGCTCCTATACCCAGACTGTGATTCAGGCCCCAGGCTCTGCTCTTCATGAAGCAGAACAGCCTGTGTCCCCATCTCACTCCTACCCAGGCATCAAGTTCTGCCTCTCATAAGCACTCAGGAAAATTAGTTTGTGCATGAGGACACCAAAGAGGACATCCTCCTGTCCCTGAGAAAAGCTGGGCTTGACACAGTGGTTTCAAGTCAGTCAACAGAGAACTAGGCATAATGACTACCTGCTGTTCAAATCATTATTAGTATAATGGTCCAGGATTCAATGCAGTTCATTCCTTTAACAGGTCATCAACTGTAGCTGAATGGTCAGTTTCTCCAACTTGTTCATCTCCAGATCCTGCTCAGTGAGGGGAGAGTTCAAATGATGCCTTCCCAGTGGTTCCTGAAGGTAGATTATAAAAGTGTATTTGCATAGTTGAATGTCATTGGGCCAGGAGAGGTAATGCTAAGTGTAGGGTAAAAGGGCCGAGGAAAGAACTTGACCATGAAGGCCCTGAGACCAGGGCCAAGGAAAGAACATTTTGACCTGACATGATTCCAAGCCCATGACCAGGGCTAGGAACAACAATCCTACCAATCTCTGAGAGTAGCTAGAGAGTTTTCTCTCCGGGTCCCGCCAAGCCCAGGCTGTGCGACAGTCCACTTATAAAATAAACACACAGATGCTTGTATTATTTAAACTGTTTGGCCTAATGGCTCAGGCTTCTTGCTAGCTGTTCTTTTATCTTAAATTAACCCATTTCTATTAGTCTATATTTTGCCACATGGCTCGTGGTTTACTGGTACATTGCATCTCGCTTGTCATGGCGGTGGCTGGAAGTCTCTCCACGTCAGCCTTCCACTTCCCAGAATTCTCTTCTCTGCTTGTCACACCTATACTTTCTGCCTAGCTACTGGCCAATCAGTGTTTTATTTATTAACCAATCAGAGCAACATATTTGTCATACAGACCATCCCACAGCACTTCCCCTTTTCTTTTTTTTTCAAACAGGAAGGTTTTAACTTTTACATAGTAAAATTACATATAACAAAACAATTGTCATGCAAGAATTACAGCCACAATATCTAGTCTATTTATAATATAGTCTATTTGTATTTAGAAAAATTAAAGAAGATATCCTATCTGTCCTATATTTGTGAGTCTAAGGTTTCATTTCTAACTTACCTTTTATCATAACTAAGGAAAATTTTAACTATCTAGCTTCAACTACATCAAAGACCTCAGAAGGCTATAATATTACCTGAGAAACGGGAGAAGGATGCAAGCAACTTCCGGGAGTCTTGAAGGGTAGACAGAGACAGCTGGCAGCCTGGACAGTCACCTAATGTTCCTTTGTGAAGTTGGGGTATCTGTCTTCAGCCCACAGGGCTAGAGGCTCTCAGTCATTTTTCTCAGGGTCCTCTAGAATGTCTGGCAGTTTCCTTTGCAAAGCAGGAACCTGAAGGACCATTTGGTTAAGCAATGTTCAGTGGTTACCTTCTTATGGGTCCTGCATGTCCAGTCGATCAAACAGTCCAGGCAAGAACAGTTTCTTGCCCAAATGGCTATTTTTGCCAAGAAAAAGATAAACTCCATATAGAGTGTCTTCGATACCCATCCTCTTCTCTGAAGTAAATCAGTGCTGCCAGGAGCAGACATGTCTCACTGTCTAGAAAGTCTAAATTTTTAAAAATATTTTAAATGCCATATTCTGTAGGTCTTTAAAGTGTTTGAAGATTACCTATCTATCTGCAATATATCTCTGTATACCTAGAAAGCTTAACTAACATGCTACAAGTTTGCTATCATAGAAGACTAATTATTAATCTGTATTTCTCAATTATCCATTACAATCTAAATGAGTTACATAAACATAATACCTCAAATGAGAGTAGAAATATATATACAGTACAACAAAATTAAGTTTAAACTTGTATCAATAAACTAAAATCTATACCAATGTGAAACATTTCAAACAAGTTGTTGCTCTTTAAAATTAGGTTTAATAATCTACCCTTTTATCCTATCATTATCTATACTATCACCTTTTTTTTCTTTAGAAAGTGATTGCATTTATAATCAACCTGTTTTAAATAAAAATACTGGTTTTTCTCTGTCCCACACCAGAGGGCTCTTCTGATTTGGGACACAAGAATCTTTAAACCTTTTCTTTTAGCAATATGCCCGGGTTTAGAGAAGGAGTGAGCCAATTCCATCTCCAAAGCCAGCTAGATATATTTGGGAATTTGGGTGTAGCTTCTCTTACTACTTCCAGCTGGAGGGGGGGGCACTGTATCTTATGAGGACACAAAGAAAATTTTAGTAGTCCGTGAGGGTGTATCATCTGAGCCAGTTGCCTTGAAACTGTTCTGGATGTTGGATCATCTGGGCCATGGTGTCATGGGAGAACTTTCAGGTGGTCTTGGTTGGTCAAACCTGATGTATCTTAATCTGGAACAAATCCATAGCCTCTGGTTTTCTGTGGAAACAAAAGCAGAGCCTCTTTTCCAAAGCAACATATCCTTACATCCAAATTTTGAAGTCAAGGTACCTTTAAAATATACAGTTTGGTTTAACTCCGCTGCCTTTACAATCAAATATCTCTCTTCAGTTAAAAATCCCAAAGACAACACAATCCAGATTCTCTGTGTAATATCCATCTTTACGTGGCTTATTTTTTATATTAAATTTACTGTCTCTTTAAAGACTTTATTTTTTAAAAGTATGTATTTGTTTATATAACTATATATCACCTTTTTTGTCTCTTTTAAGCCTACATATATTTTACACACATTGTAAACTATTACATCTGAATCTGTCTTATTGTGAATCTATTGTTTTAAACTGCAGCATTCTAAGCCTGAAACTGCACTGTGGCTGCTGGCTCCGCCCACCTCTCCCTCCCAACATGGCGGTGGTACAGTTTACCGCCACCTCTGGGAGCCATCAACTTTTAGAAACAGTGGGTCTATGTTTCTATTAAAGCAGTGTGTAGCCCAGAAACCTCTTTTTTTTAACTAGCAAAAACTATATCCAATACACAGCATAGTGCACAGCTTGGAGACACCTCTGTGTAACATAGCATAGGTCAAACCCGCACACACACCATAAATCCGCCATAGGGTAGTACGAACCCGCCATAGTAGCTCAAACCCGAAGGCTGAGACAACTTGAGAGAGACAACTAGGAAGCTGTTTTTAGCTCCATTTTAGAATCTTTTTTTGGTCAGGTTTTAGGTGGAAACTCTTGCCAACATGTTGGGTACCATTTGTAGCTAGAGAGTTTTCTCTCTGGGTCCTGCCAACCCAGGCAGTCCGACAGCCCACTTATAAAATAAACACACAGATTTAAACTGTTTTGCCTAATGGCTCAGGCTTCTTGCTAGCTGTTCTTTTATCTTAAATTAACCCATTTCTATTAGTCAATACTTTGCCACGTGGCTCGTGGCTTACCAGTACCTTAGATCTCAACATGGCAGTGGCTGGAAGTCTCTCCATTTCAGCCTTCCACTTCCCAGAATTCTCTTCTCTGCTTGTCCCACCTATACTTTCTGCCTGGCTACTGCCAATCAGTGTTTTATTTATTAACTAATCAGAGCAACAAATTTGTCATACAGACCATCTCACAGCATCTGAGCTTGCTCCCAAATCAGTTCACAAAAGTCTCATCAATCCCAGGACAAACTGGAAAACTCCACACCCCCAAAAAAGCCCCTTGTATAGACTGCCTTCTGCTCTGTTCCCTGTGTCTTTACACCAAAGCAGAGGAGCCACCCTCTTGGGGTTTCCATCTCAATAAGTATCTTGTGTGAGTTACGTTGTGTGGTATGACTTTGTGGTAGTTCTTGTTTCCTGATTGCCAGGATACCTTTCAGAGTAGAACTGTAAAACTTGCATTGGGAAACCTCCCCCTACCAGAGCAGAGCTGTTATGTTTGCACTAGGGAAACTTTGCCTCCTGGGGCAGAGCTGTAACACTTCTGTTGGGGAAGCCATTCCCCCTAAAGCTGTAATACTTACAATAAGTCCCAAGTAGAGGCCTGGGGAAGAGGAAGTGCTTGGAACCTTAGTAGCCCTGAAAGAATAGGGAAGCTATCTTCAAGTTGGGGCACATAAGCCATATCCGGGTCCCCCACCACAATGGTTAGATATGTGCCTCAACACCCACTGAAGTCCCATGAGCCCTGGAAGCCATGCTGGTTTGGAGTACAACCTCAGCTCATATATGATGTGGTGCAGGAAAGTCCTGGAGTCCATAGTGCTTAGCAGCACCAAGCCTTGACCATCTGTGTCTAGTACCAAGAGGAATTGAATGGCTGGGACCTTGGTGGATGCCCAGGGGAGTTAATCTACCTGTCAATAGTATCAGATATCCTTGGAACGTAAAGGAATCCACTGAGGGTTAAGTTCAGTAACACCCTTTCCTGACAGGGATCCCTCATCTATCATCCTGTGCCTCTTGCTGCCCTGTTTCCACTCTGAATGAAATTAAGGAGCTCCCCCAGCACAGTAGCTGCAGACTTGATCATTCCTGCATCTCTGCCAAACTAACCCTCAGAAATCCATCTCTATGTCTGCTATTTAGGAACCTAGAGAAGCAGCATAGCCCCATTGTTTCCCAGAGGCTCCTAGCTGCTGAGCCCCATGACTGGAAGGCCCAGCTCAAGTCCTACCTCCTCCAGGTATCTCCCCATCCCCTGCACAAAGCTGACTGCACCTTCCCCTGGAACATTTATTTCTGGATGTTTTACCCTGAGACAGATCCCAGCTTCCTTCTGCCTCTCTCTCTTCTCTAACTGTCCATTCTCTCCCAAGCAGCTCTCTCTGTCTCACCAATGTGTCTTTGTGAATCCCAGAGGCACTGAACAAATGCCCCAAATGGCAGTTGGTGTTGCCTCAACAGTGGTGACATCAAGAGGATGCTCAGGGCTCTCCAGGGTACAATAGAATGTCCAGGGAAGGTACTGTTAGGGTCACTGCCAACAGCCCTCACCTACCTGCTACTGAGCTCTCTAGTAGTTGTCCTTTCCAGGAGCATTCCCATGGACACAGGGGATGTCATTCAGCACCTCCTCCTTACAAAGCCAGAGATCTCTCTCTGCCTCGTTAGAACCTTTTCATTACTTATCTGTAGGGAGTTCAAGACTCACTTTCCAAAAACAGCCCAGGGAATGACTCTTCCCTTCCTAAGAACTCCAATCAATAAGATGAGAAATAAAAGTTTCTAGGAAATTAGGTTAGGGAGTGTACTTGTTTGACCCAGAACAAATGAGTGACAGGAGGTGTACTATGTCCTTTTAGATGGTGTATTACACTGACAAGCCATGCTAGCCAAGGTTAGCTATCTCAGGAATAGCCAATTCCAGAAGCCAAGGGACAGCACCTGCCTACACACTGCTTCATCTCAGTCAAACCTGACACACAGAGGCATACATATTCAGGAAGTGACTGTCAGATGAGACTCTGCCCTAGCAGGATCTGAAAGCCCAGTAGAGTCTCACCCCACCCCGTGGCTATCAATTCTCCCACACCTTTATAGGTAGGGGGTGTCTCAGAGGTCAGCTGGTCTCTTCTGCCTCCCTGCACAAGACAATCTCCTTGGTTTTATTCACAGCTGCACAGAATGCCACTTGGCTTCAGTCTTCAGTCTTCTTTTGTCAGAGCCAGAGGAAAACTGGTACTATCCACAAGCACTTAGGGAATGGGGGAGGGGAGTGGGACGGTGTCCAAGTCACTTCCTGGATGCTTCAGACCTTCATATTGATGAAAAAGTCATGCAGGACAAAACTTAGTCATCAGATTCACCAACACTTCCTCATCCTGAGCTGTCAGGAAGGGACACTCTCTGTTCTAATACACTGCCTCTAAAAGCTCTCAGACTACACTGGAGATCTGTGTCCCACCCATAGAGCTGGGATCTCAGACACCTTGGGACTCACCAGCAGACAGCAATGCTTGGGGACTCCTGCCCTGCTAGTGGTTGTGATGTAAGTATGAGAACCTCAGGCTTTGCCAGGGCAGTTTCCTCTCCCTGTTTTTAGTGCAACAATTCCTAAAGAAATGGAGTGGGGATGAAGAGCAGTGATGGTGCTAAAATAGTTCCCCTGATTCCTTCTTCACTCAGAGGGAAAGCAGAAGACCTCCAGCAGAACAGTCTGTAAGCTCCTGGCTCTGCCAAACTAAACATCAGAAATGCCTGACTCTGGGTCTACTCTTTAGGAACCCAAAGAAGGATAGGTCCATTGCTTCCCAGAGGAGCTGCTGAGCCCTCCTCCTGGGAGGTCCAGGTCAAGTTCAACTCCTCCAGGAAGCTCCCAACCACCTGTCGAGGAATCACAGTGCCTTCCCCTGGGACATTGATTTCTTGCTATTTTGCACTGAGACCAAAGCCCACCTTCCTTTGGTGTCTCTCTGGTATCTCTGTGCTCTCCATTCTATCTCTCTAGTAGCCTGCTCAGTCTTTTCAACATGTCTTTCATTGAAACACATAGGCACTGGACAAATGCCCCAAGGGTCATTGGTATCTCCACAACACTGGTAATATCAGAGATGATGCCAGAGCTCTCCAAGATATAAGAGATTGTCTGGGGAAGTAATTCCTAATGTCACACCTTACAGTCCTCACCTCCCTGCTAACTATCTCACACCAAATTGACCTGCAGCCAAGGTGCCCTCTCCAGGAGCCTCTCCATTATCATAGCAGAAGGATAAGAGAGAAAGTGTCACCAGCTAGACACAGATGGAGCACTGGGTTCAACCAGATCCTGCCCCCTCAGTGAGCTGAAATGAGATGGAGTGCAGGAAGGCTGCAGGGGCTGCTAGGGACTGCTGCTCACCTGTGCCCTCTGAGGACTCCTGAGGCCCGTGATGCCTTTCAGGTAGAGAATGGGCATCAGGCAAGGCTGTGTCTTCTCCAGCACAGCATCCAGGTACTAGAAATGGTCCTAATGACCCCAGCTATAATATTCTTTATTTTCCCAATCCCCCGGCACCTCCACAAAAGTAACTTGTCACTGAAGAAGGAACTACTTCTGCAGTTTTATAAAGCAGCCAAAGGGAGGTTTACAAACTCTCTCTGATGCCCCTGAAAGTGGTGGCATGTGGGAGCTTGCCATAACACCAATAATTATGCTGGACTCAGATCTGCCACCACTGGTGTGCAAGATAGCAGCTGCACTCCTCTTCCCCACAGACACAAGCACAGAAATATGACTAGAATATTCTGCTAAAGGTCTAAGTCCCTGTACTCTTGCTGTGAAGAGATACCATGACCAAGGCAACTCTTATGAAAGAAAGGATTTAAATGTGGGCTTGCTTACAGATTCAGAGATTTACTCCATTACCATCATGGTGGCCCCAATGCTGCTGCAGCAGTAGTTGAGAGCTATGTCCTGATGTGCCAAGAGAGAGAACTGGGCCACCCCTGGCTTCTGAAACCTCAAAGCCCAACCCCTAGTGACACACTTCCTCCAACAAGGTCACACATCCTAATCCTTCTCAAATGATGCCACTCCCTGATGACTAAGCATTCAGATATGTGAGCCTATGGGGACCATTCTTATTTAAACCACCACAACACCCCTGTTCACAATGCGAGATAGAGGTCATCCTCAGCATAAGTCACTAGGCGTCCCTGGATGGCTCAGATGTCTTATGCATAAAATAGAATGATAATTCTGAACACAAATCTTGTAGGAGAAAGATGCCTTGGATTTTTTGGGAGCCACCTGGTACTTCCCCACTACCTGGTACCCTCTAACCTCAGTTCAGCTGCCATTTAACACACTTCCTCTTACTTTGAGCATTCCAGAGGTCTGGTTACTTTCCTTTTTATTTCTGCAAGGAACCTGGCCTCCAGGCAAGTAATATGCTTACTATTGAAGGTGGTGCAATTGTTACAGCTCTGTAGGGAAAGGTATCCTGACTTGTAGGGTAGTCAGGCTATGCCTGCAAGTGTTATAGCTCTGAGGGAATCGTGTCCTGACTTGTCAGGAAGTCAGGCCATACCTGTAAGTGTTACAGCTCTGCAGGGAAAGGTATCCTGACTTGTAGGGTAGGGTAGTCAGGCTATACTTAACAGCTGGGAAGGGAGGAATCCTGGATACCTTCAGCTGTGAGGAGAAAGTATACTGACTTGCTGGAAAGTCAAGGTATAACTGAAGCTGGGATGCAGTGGGAGATGGTCCCCAGATAGGATGTAGAAATGTTACTTCCCTCTGAGGGAGAGCCGTTACAGATGAGCTCTGCTCTGCCCCTTCCTCCTTAAGAGAGGGTCCCAGCAGAGGTACCCTTTTCTTACAATGCTCTGCTCCCCTATGGATATGTCCCCGCAGAGATATCCATTTCTCTTCATCTCTGACCCAAGGTGTTACTTCTTCTGGTTTGCTCTGCAAAAGAAGAACCCTTCCCAGAAATGTAGCAATCTGCTCAGACTCTGACCTAAAGTTGTTAATTCTGCCCACTACCAAGGGAGCTTCCCAGCAGAACTATCTGTTTCTTCTTCTGCACTGCTCTGCTCCCAAAGGAGCTTCCCAGCAATTGAAAGATCTTCACCTAAAAATCTTTTAAGAAAGAGATTTATTTGGGAAGGAGGAATCCAGAAGAGCTGCCTCTGCAAGGTTGGAGAGGAACAGCTGAGAAATGAACAGACATAGGTGCTTAGGGATGGAGTTTTTTTCAGGGAGAAGATATTTCGCTCAGGGATTGGTTGGTTTTCCTGCTCAGCGATTGGTTGGTTTAGTTGGTCAAGGACAGAGTTGGCTCTGGTTTCAGGGCCAAAGTGTGTTTCTTTCACTGACCCTTTTTAGACTTTTGACTCTAATTTCAGGGTCAGGGTGTATTTCTTTGACTGTCTCTGGTCCCAGGGACAAAGTGTGTTTCTTTGGATGTGGTTTCAGGGTTAGGGTGTGTTTCCTTGGTTCTGGTTTCAGGACTAAAGTGATTCTTTCACTGCCTTGGGTTTCAGGGCCAGGGTGTATTTCTTTCACTGGCTCTGATTTCAGGGCCAGGGTTGGTTTCTACAACTGAGCTTCTCCAGAGGTCTCTACACAACAAGTCATGGTCCTGGCACTCCTCTCTACTGACTGGAAAGAAAAACAAGCTCCTAATGTTTGTGGGAAATTCTGACTGTTTCAAGTTATCCCTATGAGAAGAAGCAAGAGGTCTCAGAGCAGGCACACACACACAGACATGAGTGACCCTGGGAGATTTCCGACAACAATCTAATAGCAATTGCTTGGGAAAAGAGTGCTGTCATCCCATGTCATTTGATTTCTCTGGTTTCAAGAATTGTGAACTGAACCTGCTCTCTAAGCTTCCTTTATTCATGCATGCAGCTTCTCTCTCCCTGGAATGATGTCTACCCAAGACTGTCAGAGCATTCAGAAGGTTGATAACTACTGCCAACGACGGACTTGGTGACATGCAAATTCCTGAGCTTTGGCCTAGACACTTTGGCCAGGCCAATAGTATAATAAGCCTTCTCTGCACACTGTTCACTTTATCAGTAAGACTCCAGTGATCCAGGGCCACATGAATCCCCCTCTAGGAAGTATCCAAGATGCTTATGACTGCATGTAAGCTTGGAGAGCATCCCTGACTTATACGTACGGCTTTCATGTCCAAAGGCCCAGCAATGGTCTCCAAGGCCTTGGCTCTGCTGGGTGGCTAGGGAAGGTTCTGCCTGCTGCAGGATCTCCAGGCTGGTCTATCAAATAAGAGGCTTCAGCTCCCCAACTACTACATGTTCTGGAAGACAGAACTGGAGAGCACACAGGGCCAAGTCAGGCCACGTTTCCACATATTGCTCTGTCAGCTCTCTCTCCACTGTGAAGACAGGCTGTTCTTCATTTTTATTTATATTATTGTCTTAGGGATTGTCTTAGGGAGGGTCTTTTTTAGCCCAAGCTTGCCATAGACTCCTGACCGTTCTGTGACTACTTCTCTGGTGTTGGGATCAGTGGCATGTCACCACACCACCATGGCTGGTCATCTTTATTGGATGTTCCCTTCAGTGTTGCCCCTTTGTGCCTGCTGACACTTAGAACCTCCATAATTGTCAGCTGAATGAAACTATTAAGGGAAGAAAATGACAGATTGTTAACAGCTAACAATAATATAAATAGAATGTAGTAAGTGCTAAATGGTAGTGGAATGTGACAGAGACAGCAGGGAAGAAAGGGGGAAGACATTGTCTCCCCTCTACTGTCACTGAGGGTCTCTGTCCATTTAGAGAACATCAGAGATGTGTGTGTGTGTGTGTGTGTGTGTGTGCTTATTATCACACACAGATCCAAGTCTTCATCCTCACTCTATGTGAAACAAACCTTCCAGAACATCCAAAGCCTTTGTGGTCCACCCCCCAGCATCATTCTGGCAGCCTCATCTTCTTTCATACAACATTTGTTTAAAAAATCTCGAGGGAAACATGGTTTTTCTTCATCATTTCCCCATAAATGTCTGTGTCACTTGACAAGACTAGGTTGAGAGTTGCCAGGTATGGAATTCTGTTCTCAAAACTTTAATACATGTATTCATCTGTATATTTATATATGTGTTTGCACACATGTGCAGAGCATGTTGCAGCCATTGGTTCTCTACTCTCACCATGTTCATCCCAGGGTCATTCTCAGGAGTGCGGATTCTGTGGATTCCTTGGCTCGGGGTGGTGTGTAGACTGCTCACAGCTAAGAGGAATGTGGATGACAACAGAAGGCAGAGATGGCGACCTGGACCAAATTTCAATCATTCAGAACATGTCATCCTCATTAGAGGAGTCTGTCAGTGCCAGTGAGGCACGGGAAAGCCATAGAGACCATCCTGACATTCACCACAACATATGGGTTCTTGGATAGCCTAAGAAAGAGACAATAAATAATTTTTAGCAAGGCATCTATAAAAGATGTGTTGGAGCATTTGGGGAGTAACAAAGGTATTAGTAAATGTACAAATTCAAGATGACCACATTCTCTTAATCTGTTTTTCTCATAATGATTTAATATTGGCCTTCTTTATTTCTACGGTTCCTTGTTGCCAAACTAAAATAAGAAAAAGTCCAAAATCACTCAAATGGAACACATAGTAATATATTGATATGAGTGCATCAGATGGAGATATTCTAGCATAAATGAGAAACGGGAAGACAGTTGTCTTAGTTTCAGTGGGTCAAGAACTGGCACCCCCAACTACATACAACTCAGAGAACAATTTCTGGCAGATTTTTTTATTCTTTCTATCAATAAGGTGGGTCCCAGGGATATAAATGCATGTCTCCAGGCTTGTCTGCATTACCTTTACTGGCTTAGTCATTTTCCAGTCCATCATCAAAGCCACAGATTTTAATAAGCTACATAGCTCTGTATATGGTCTCTGTGTATATCTATCCTACTTTGGAAATAATCATCCTCAAAATGAATGTTTGCCACAGTTAACAAAGGGCAAGAAATGGAGTTGGGAGAATTTTAGAAGCTTCCACGATAACTACAGTTTGCTGTATTTTACTTCATAGGATGTAACAGTGTTAATTTTCCATCCCTGTCATCCATAATGTACTAATTTTGAACCTAACACATTGCACGTGCTAGGCAACTATTCTGTCTCTGAGTTATATTCCTGGCTTGTAACTCTATTCATCTGCTACAACTACTACAGGGCAGACATGAAGATGAGCTTGAACTGTCAATTTGGCCCCCGTAAGAATGGCCATGTGAGTAGCTGACAGAATGCTTTGAAGACTAGGCATGCTTATCTGAGATAGAAGAAGCACCCCAGTCCACATTACACACTCTACACAGTTTAGTCTGAGAAAGGTTGATAGTAAACTGTAATTTCCCTCCACAAATGCAAGGAGAAGAAACTGTGTTAATCCATCTGGTAGCATTTATCAAAAGAACTGAAGCCATGCTGAGGATTCACATGGAAGTAAGGCATGACTGAACATAGGCTCCTTCTCAATAATGGAAAGATGGACAGGGAGACACATGCCACAGTTCAGTGATTGGTAGTGTAGGATGAATGAAGTCTCAGCTGGCCCAGTGTGTCTAGAGGTATTATGTCAGAGTCAGTGAAGAATGAGAAAGTGACCAATGAAAGGGAGGAACTGAAATGAACCACCTGCTTCTCTGGCTTTAGAGATCTTAAAAGCTATAGTTTGAGAGAAACAGACTAGAATTTACAAGGATAATTCCTTCACATATTAACTCTCTGACTTACTGTGAGTCTCGGGTCAGATCCATTCCAGGAGAACTTCAGAAGAATAAAGCCCTCACTGTGCCTTCTGCTGTGGTAAAAAGAATAGCAACAAGCATCCCTCTCCCTTTCAAGCCTTGCAAAGATACACTCTCCACCAGAGGCATGTGGCTTTTGCTGCAGGTTCCATCCACCCAGACAAATGTGAAGTTTCCACTTAACACTGCTTAGCTTGTGCATCACAGGTATACCTTACCCCATCTCTATCCCCAGGTGGGTTTTAAAAGTGCATTTCATCTGATGGGCCTCTTCTGCATTGTCACCCAGACAAGAGGTGACATAACCACTCCAACTCTGACAATAAGAGATGCTGAGTGATGATCCTGAACCCGGGAGCACTCTGCTTGAATGCCTGGCATCCCAAGAAATCTCCCATGCCTACCTCATGGTCCTGTCCCTACAATTCTCCAGAAATGTCTCTCTTCGGTTGGGTGTAATCCTGTCCAACTAATACACTAGAAGGCCGGAAGGACAAAAGTCAAGTGCAGGGGCTGGAGAGATCACTCATCCTTTAAGAGGATGTATAGCTCTCCCAGAACACTCAGAAATCAGCTAACAAACTTCTGTGACTCCACTTCCAAGTGGAACCCATCGCTCTTTCTGGCCTTAGTGCAAACCGATGGCTTGTGGTGCATAGAAAACAGGCAAAATACCCATATTCATAAATACAAGTAAATGAATCTCAAAAGAATTCCATGCAAAATGAATAGTCAAGGCAACAGCACATTAAAAAGACCACATCTCAATATGTCTAGAAGGTTACTCCCCTGCATTGCCACTGTCACTGGTGCTGTAGTTCAGGAAAGGAAAGGCAGAGAGCTATAGGTTTCCTCATTTCTTCTATACTCCTGTAACAAATGTTCTCACTTCCTGAGATACATTAGAAAACATAGGTGTATTTCTCAAAAATCTGATGTGAATGATCATGCCATGAACATGTGTGCATCTATTCTCCAATTTTTGAAGTACCTAGACATGTGAAGTCAGGTGTTTAATATGGATCTTTTTCCATCATGAAGTGGATATTCATGGAGTAGGCCATGTGATTCACACCCAAGATATCATCTTGGTTTGTAACCCTGTCTGACTGGGAACTCACAATGTAGCCTAACCTTCCTAGAACTTGCAGAGATCCATCTCTGCCTGTTGAGTTCTAAGGTTACAGGAGTGTGATACCACACCTGCCTACAAAAGCTACTTTCAGAATGAAGAGAATGTACCAGGCTTAGCTGTCCACCATGGGAGAACTTACCCTGTTGGAGGAGGGCAGGAGTGGGGGAATGTGGTAGGGAGAAAATGGAGGAGTGATGAGAGGTACATCAGTGGTTGGTAAGTAAATTCAATAAAAAAAATTTAAAGGAAAGAATGAAGAGTTGGAAATTTTTTATTTGTGAAATTATAGAAATTTGACTGAATAGGGCCTTAAAACAGTACTTAGTATATCCAGTGTATAGCCTTAGCAAAATATAAAATCAAAGAAAGAACAAAGAACCAAAAAGTAACAAAACAACAAAACAAAACAAAGAACAACAAAACCTAAATTCATGCAAACCCCAAAACAAACCAAAACTATTTACACTAAGAAGCATTCTCATCATGCAGAGTTAGAGCAATGTCCTACACTCTGTGGCTGGCTTTGGACACCAGATGGAAGACAACCCTGAACTGAAATACCCTCTTCAAGACATGTGTAGTCATGCCACTTTGGGGCTTTGTAGGTTAAGCCCATGCCAAAGTTGATCTTATACCATGTTAGCCACTGTATGATTCTGTCTGCCAACATGTGTCTGTGTGCCGATTCAAGAGCAAAAAATGACTCGAGGAGCATCTGATACCAAAGGACATAAAGCTCATGGTGGCATCGTTCCTAAATCATCTCTCAGAACAATTCACTTCACCATCACATGTGCATGAAATTGAGTAGTTCCAGCACTGCACTGGAGTGAGAATATGATGCTTCCTTTGTGTGGTCTGTCTGGATAGCAGCATGACATCAACACAGTCTCCGTTGACATATCTCCCTCCACATATGAAGGGCTGAGGACTCAGTCAGCTACCAAAAGTTTGTAGCAATAAACTTTCAGAGTAACTATGAGCGGAAACATATTCTCTCTCCATGTTGTTGTGGCCCTCACTGGGAACACTTGCTGGTAGATGTCAGCTTTTCCTGCATAACTCTTGGTGTTTATTTTTTTTGAATCTCAAGCATCTTCTTGATAGTTTCTTTATTCCATAATTAGTGAGTCAGCAGACGCATGGAGCAGATTATGGATGGACGACCTTTAGGGCAGATGATATTTGCCTCACTGGTGATTTGACAACTAGTAGCACATGTCTTGTTCTGAGGAGGCCTTGATCATAGAGTGGAGAATGTCAGGGCTTCTGGTTGACTATGGATTCCTTCAGCCTCCTCAGTTCTCATAAAGGGTACTGTGAGAGAAGAAAAGGCAATCAGATCTAAAAACAGCCCTGCTGGGTCACTGGCTAGATAAAGTCAGGGCCTATTCACACATAGGAAACCAGAATCAAGGAAGAACTCCATCCCACAAATGCCATGTTGCTGGGGATGAGATGTCATGATGGCTCACTTGCTTATGACACTTAGTGCTCCTGCTGCAGCAGCTCTGTCGGCAGGAGGCTCTCATCCCGCGCTGTGGACTGTTCCAGGTCATGTAGGAGTTTTTCTGACCTAGAGGAGGAAGTTAGTAAGAGCAGAGTCCTGGTGGGGATCCACCATGTCACCTGTCATTCAGTGATATCACAAAAACTCAATTGTACTGGACAGTCAACATTGGTCTTTGGCAGCAGTCATTGTTTGTACCCCTAAGGAATGAGTGTAACAGAATAGCTGGGCCTTGAATTATTTTCTGCCCTTAACAAGTATCAGATGTTGATCTGAGTACTGTATGTACTGTGCTCTAATGAGAAAGAACAGGACTTTTTCCTACAGTATAGAGACATCATTTAAACAAAAGGAGTAGCATATTAAAGTCATACATAACAGCACAGTGGAGATACACAGACTGCTCATGATGAGTTTCTCATCAACTACCTCATTTTTGTCCTTGTCCAATTTCTCTTTATTTCTTTCTAGGCAGGGTTACAATATGCATCTCTGGATGACTTGATACTTATTCTAGGATGGCTACAAGAGGCCAGAGATTTCCTGCCTATGTTCCCAAGGAGCTTGGATTAAAGACATGCGCCATCACACACACCTGTCCTTATTCCTGAATTTAATTGATATTATTTTATTTTTGT
>CABHPH010142647.1:10087-26931 GCA_902168325.1 Peromyscus nudipes
AGAGATTTATCCTGACCGTGGGTCAGGCAGGAAAACTCTAGCAACAGAGAACCTGCATCCTATTAGCAGAAGGAAAGCCTTGAGTAAAAGGAGGAAGAGTAATCATGCTTATCTTGTGAGTCGCCACTGTGCGGGTTCTAAAAGGGTAGATAGAACACCTCTTTCCTGTCTTCTGGTGATGCTGAAGGTCCTACTCAGGACACATACATGCTAGGCAGGCACTTGACACCCAGCTGAGCGACATTCCTGGCCCCTCTTGTTTGCTTAGGCCTTGGCACACTGAATAGTGAATTTTCTGCTGGTTTGATTCGTTCCTAAAGTGACTTGAGCACCTTCTGGCTAAGTTTTGTTTTTGTTTGTTTGTTTGTTTGTTGGGTTTCTTTCTTGTTGTTGTTTCTCTCAGAGTTTCTCTGTGTAGTTTTGTTGCCTGTCCTAGATCTCACTCTGTAGACCAGGCTGGCCTTGAACTCACAGAGATCCGCCTGGCTCTGCCTCCTGAGTGCTGGAATTAAAGGTGTGCGCCACTGCCACCGCAGGGCTTCTAAGTTTTTAAAGATACATTTGTCTTTTTGTATATGTGTGTTGCCTGCACCACATGTGTGCAGTTTTCATGGAAGCCAGAAGAGGGTGTAGGATTCCCCTGGAGCTGTCAGGGTGTTGGGGACAAGACCAGGGTTCTCTGTAAGAGGAGCATGTGCTGAGGCATCTCCAGCCCTTAAAGAAATTTTTCATGGAGGAAATGAGCATATCATTGTGTCAGCTAGTCAGTGTTGGGCTGTGGGAACTCATCTGGGACTGATGGCTAGTGATTTGCATTTCTTGATATGTTCAGTGTGCAAACCACTCTTCTGTGTATTAGTAACTCACTTAATCCTCGACAGCCATAGGTAGGAGATGGTGTCATGAGCCTGAGGCATGAGCATCTGCCTTCACCTGGTGTCATCACCATTCCTGCTGCATGGTGGGGTCCTTCAGAATGGTCTGTATTCAGAATGGTTCAGAAGGCCCAAAGAGATAGAAAGCAGCACATTATTGAAGAGGCTTTGGCCTTTAGGGCAGCCCTAGGCCTAATGGTCTCTTTCTGTGTTTGTTTTTGAGACAGGGTCTCACTCTATAGGCCAGGCTGGCGTCACTTGTTGCCATGGGAGCTATGGGAACTGTAAGAAATGTTAAGAGATGCCTCAAGGGCTGGAGAGATGGCTCAGTGGTTAAGAGCACTGGCTGCTCTTCCAGAGGTCCTGAGTTCAATTCCCAGTAACCACATGGAGGCTCACAACCATCTATAGTGGGATCTGATGCCCTCTTCCGGAATAAAGATGTACATGCAGATAGAGCACTCGTATACATAAAATAAATAATTAAAAGTAAAAGAGAGAGATGGCTCAAAAGCTACGGAGCATCTTCTGCTCTGCAGCATAAAGGAGGATGGGTGAGGTGGGCTAGGGGTTAACAAGAGGCATCTGGAGCTGCTGCTACTTCTTTTTTGGGGGGAGTAGGGGACTGGGGGCAGGGTATTTCAAGACAGGGTTTCTCTGTGCCACCTTGGATGTCCTGGAACTCACTCTGTAGACCATGCTGGCCTCGAACTTATAGAGATCCGCCTGGCTCTGTCTTTTGAGTGCTGGGATTAAAGGCGTGCGCCACCACTGCCCGGCCACCCGGAACTTCTTAATACAAACCCACAGATCTTAGCACTCAGGTCAAACAGTCTCCCTTATTATTTTCAAATATTTATTTACGTATTATTTATGTGTATGCGTGTGCGTCTGTGTGAGTTTATGTGCACCACATGCATGTGGGTGCCCATGGAAGCTAGAGAAGGGCATAGGGTCCCCTGGATCTGGAGTTACAGGCAGTTGTCAGCTGCCTGACATGGATGCTGGGAATTGAACCAGGGTCCCCTGGAAGAACAATAAGCTTTCTAAGGCACTGTGCCATCTCTCCAACTCCTCTGCTTTATTTTTTATAGCCAACATGGTTATGCCAAAGCTTTTCCTATTCCAAAATGAAATCATAGGTAATGTAACCCACCCAAATGTGGTGGGTTGTTTGTTGTTGTTGTTTAATATTTGTTTGAAATGGCCTCATGTAGTCCATGTTGGCCTCAAACTCACTACTCAGCTGGGAATTACCTTGACTTCTTACCCTCCTGCCTCCATCTCCCAAGTGTTAAGAGTCGAAAACTTACACCATCATTTCTGGGCTGTATGGTTCCAATCCCTGGCTTCTCATATGCTAATCTAGTGCTCTGCCAACTGAGCTACACTCAAGCCTCCCCTTCCAGCAACTATTATTAGAAAAGACAAGGATAAACTGCGCATTTGTGATGCTCTTAGAATAATCCAGGAGATGGCCAACTGCGAAGGAATCAGAACAAAGCAGTTGGCATGGACCCGGGGGAGAGGCTGGATTCTGGGATGGGTTTGGTGATGTACTTGAGATTTGTGAATGGATTGGAAGATTGCACTGGAGTCAGGAAGAAAGTCCACGTGACTTCAAAGGACTCAAGTACAGTGATGGGAACACTGAGTGGAGCAGGCTTGGGGTGAAGTGCAAGGATTTCAGGCTGGACATAGAAAGTAGAAACTCGCTGGGCAGTGGTGGCGCACGCCTTTAATCCCAGCACTCAGGTGGCAGAGACAGGTGGATCTCTGTGAGTTTGAGGCCAGCCTGGTCTACAGAGTGAGTTCCAGGACAGCCAGGGCTACACAGAGAAACTCTGTCCTGAAAAACAAAAAGAAAAGTGAAAAAGAAAGTGGACGTCAGTCTGCAGTGCAGGGACAGTCTGGACTGGAGACGTACACGAAGCTCTCGATTGAAGGCATCTGACTACAGGAGGGTGTGAGATGAACACAGTGGTAGACACCCACCGTCCCAACACGTCAGGGGTGGATTAAGAGGAGGAGGCCATCTCTGGCTACATAGCAAGTTCAAGATGAGACCAGCCTGGGCCACATAGGATCACTTCAGAAAATTGGAAAAATATATAAGTAATATCAGCATTAGAAGCTAAGCACTGGACAGCTTATGTCTGGCATCTCAGCTCTCAGGAGGTAGAGGTCGAAGGATCAGGCATTCAAGGACAATCTCTGCTATATAAGGAATTCAGAGCCATCTGGAGCTACCTGAGACCCTGTCTCAAAATACAAAAACGCCAACCAAACAAGCTTCAGTGTACCGCTGTCTTTGTCTGCCTCTCGGTCCCAAGCCGAGAGGTTTCATTGCCCCGTTCGAAGGACCTAAGTCTTGTTCTTAAACAGGTCACCAAAATTTTGTCAGTTAAACCAGGAACTGTGATTTTATCATCCTAAATCATGGTTTGAGTTCACTGAGCTCAGGAAGTTCTCACTGAGGGAATTTATGTGTTTGTGGTCAAATTGGAGCTGGGCTGGAGATGGTTTGAAGGCCTCTTTACATCGGGCCCTCAGCCAACAGACCCACAGTGACCTCCAAGACCTTGATCTGCAGTCACAGGCAGCCTTAGTTTCAAAGAGTGGGAACAGAAACCCATTTCTCAGTGGGAGGAGTGTCAATGGCTTTTTTTGTTTGTTTGGATTTGTTTTGACTTTGGATACCGGGGGTAAAACCCAAATCCCCACAAATACTAAGCAAGGGATCTGCTACTCTTTGGAGGATTCTGTCATAAAGAATAAAGAAACACAGGCAGGAGCCTTGCTTTAGTCATTTCCAAACCCCCTGGGATCCCAGGGCGGGTGGAGGACTTGAGACGCTGCTGGTTTCCAGCAGACAGTCTCCAAATCTTCCACCGTTTTGTATTGTGTATCACTTTATAGCGGTTTAAATTATTTATGCTGTTTTGTTGAAAGCTAAGCATGTTAGAGAACTTGCCACCAAGGGAAGAGCAGGAAATGGCAAGCACACTGCATTGTGGTAGACAGAGTCGTTTCAACATGGTTATAACTTAAGACTCTTGGTGAAGGAGTGCGTGTGTGTGTGTGTGTGTGTGTGTGTGTGTGTGTGTGTGTCTGTGTGTGTGTGTATATATGTGTGTGTGTGTGTTCATCAGATACAAGAGACAAAGATGATTGTCAGTGCTTCTCTGGTTACCTGGTCTCTGGTTTCCCCTCTCTCTCTCTCTCTCTCTCTCTCTCTCTCTCCCTAGATAGGGCCTCACTATGTAGCCATAGCTGTCCTGGATCTTGCCATGTAGACCAGGCAGGTCTTGAACTCACAGAGATCTGCCTGCTTCTACACCCTGAATGCTGGGATTAAAAGTGCACACTACCATGTCTAGCTCCTTTTTTCTTTTTCTATGTGTCTGTATGTATCTTGTACATTCATGTATATGCATGTGTATGTGAGTGCATGTGCCTATGTGTAAGCACATATGTGGAGGCCTGAGGTTGACAACAATCTTTTTTTTTTTCAAGGATTTATTTATTTATTATGTATACAGTGTTCTATCTGCATGTATCCCTGCAGGCCAGAAGAGGGCACCAGATCTCATTACAGATGGTTTTGAGCCACCATGTGGGTGCTGGGAATTGAACTCAGGACCTTTGGAAGAGTAAGCAGTACTCTTAACCACTGAGCCATCTCTCCAGCCCTCTGAGCCATCTCTCCAGCCCTCTGAGCCATCTCTCCAGCCCGACAGCACAAATCTTATTAGCTGGCTCTCCATCTTATTGAAGCAAGGTCTCTCAGTGGGACCCAAAACTTGCCAATATGGTCTGGCTAGCTAGCTTGCTTCAAGATCCCCCTGTTTCTGTCTTAGGAGTCTAGGAATTACAGGCAGGTACTGTAGATGGAATTTTGTTAGGTCCTGTCTTGCCCAGCAATCTGGACAAATCTTTCCCACCTGCAGTCCCACAGAGCTTATGAAATAATTACTCAAAAGCTTATATTAATTACAAACTGTGTGACCTATGGCTTAAGCTTCTGGCTAGCTAGCTCTTTCATCTTAAATTAATTTCTATTAATCTATATGTTGCCACGTGGCCATGGCATTACCAGTCGGTTGGCATCTTGTTTTTCCTTTGGCAGTGGCTGGTGTCTCTCTCAACTCTGCCCTTCTTCTCTCTGTTTCTCTGCTTGGATTTCCTGCCTGGCTGTAAGCTTTCTTGCCATAGGCCAAAACAGCTTTATTTATTATCCAATGGGAGCCATACATATTCACAGTATACATAAAGACATCCCACGGCAGGATACCTGTAATTGTTATTATTACATTTTTAACATACAAAATACTGAGTTTCATTATGACATTTTCAAATATATGTAACATGTAACTGTACTTTGCTCATATCCACACCCCTCCTTATCTACACGTTTACATAACCTCTTGCATTTTATTTCTCTCCCTTTCTGCCTCTTTATAACATCTCAGAGATGGAAGGGAATTGTTGATGAAATGGCTTTTTAATTTTCTTAAACCTTGAGGTCTTACAAAGAAAGCACACTATTAATAAATACATGGAGTTAATTCCTAACTACTACCCCAGAGTCAGCTGCTTATGTGAATGATACAGAACTAATTGCTTCACCCTCCTTTGGAAATATCCTGTGTCTCAGTTACTTTTCAATAGCTGGGAAGAGACACCATGAGCAAGGCAACTTATAAAGAAATCATTTAATTGTAGATTTGCTTACAGTTTCACAGGGTTAGTCCATGACCATCATGGCATCAGGCAGGCATTGCATTGGAGCAGTAGCTGAGAGCTCACATCTGATCCACAAGTACTGAGGCAGAAAGAAGAATGTCCTGGACACACCTCCTCCAAAAGACCACACCTCATAATCCTTCCCAAACAGTTCCACCAACTGGGAACTGAGCAACTGGGAATTCAAACACAAGAGCCTGTGGGGGTGGGGGTGGAGGGTTTTCTCATTCAAGCCACCACACGATGTCTTAAAAGCCCTTGCGTACCTCCCTGACGAAGGCCATGGAAACCACATCTGAAGAGCTATCCAAATTCTCTGTTGTGTCCAGAATCCTAAAATGCAAATAATATTTTTTTTTAAGATTTATTTGATTATGTATACAGTGTTCTGCCTACATGTATGCCTGCAGGTCAGAAGAGGGCGCCAGATCTTATTACAGATGGTTGTGAGCCACCATGTGGTTGCTGGGAATTGAACTCAGGACCTGTGGAAGACCAACCAGTGTTCTTAACCTCTGAGTCATCTCTCCAGCCCCACAAATAATATTTTTTTAAATGTTTATTTATTATGTATACAGTGTTCTGCCTACATGCCAGAAGAGGGTACCAGATCAAATTACAGATGGTTGTGAGCCACCATGTGGTTGCTGGGAATTGAACTCAGATCCTCTGGAGGAACAGTCAGTGCTCTTAACCTCTGAGCCATCTCTTCAGCCCCCGCAAATAATATTTAATGTAGAACCATCCTTCTATAGTGACCCTTTATCTTAAAACTTTGAATATATTGAAATGGCAAAATAAAAAAGGTTGAAAGGGAAATAAGAATAATGGCAATGGACAGACACTGATGCGTATGAGGGATGAGGGGCAGGTGGTGTTTCTCAGCAGGAATGTGCTTGCCTAGGCATGTATGAGGTTTTGGGTACCATCTTGGTGCCAGCAAAGGAGAGAGAAGGAGGTGGGGGAGACAGACAGATGAGAGAGTAACAGAGACAGAGATGGGGGGCGTGGATATTAAGAAGAAAATGTGCTAGTCAGTGGTGGCACACGCCTTCAATCCCAGCACTTGGGAGGCAGAGGTAGTCAGATCTCCGTGAGTTCAAAGCCTGGTATACAGAGTGAGCTAGTTCCAGGGCAGAGCTGCACAGAGAAACCCTGTCTCAAAAACAAATAAACAAAAACATATTCAATCAAAAGCTAGGCATGGCCAGTGTAGTGTTGCAAACCTGTAATGGCAGCTGTGGGTGGAGCTGGAAGTCATCCTCAGACACATAAAGAGTTTGAGGCCAGCCTGGATTACATGATACCCTGTCTCAGAAACAAACTAACATTACAGAGTGAGGCCCTGGACACCCACCCACCCAACAAGTAGCCAAACATCTGAAATCCCAGCTCTTGAGAGGCTGAGGAAGGAGGATTGTGAGTTCCAGACCAGCCTGGGCTACACAGTGAGACCCTGTGTCAAAACAAACAGATCTAGTTATATTTATAGATCAGGGTTGAATTCAACCCTACATCCCAACTTCCCCATTGGTTGACTCTCTTGATAATGCAGTTTCTTGGGTACCTTTGTGTTTGTATGTGTGGTGCTGGGGACTGAGCCTGGGCCTGGCACAGAAGAAGGAGGCAAGAGAAGCCAAGGTTGTGCTTCTCAAGCCCCAGACCTTATTTTCCGTTTGAGAAAGTTAAGGACAGAATCCCCGTGGAAGGGAACAAACAGGAACGAACCGTTTGAAAAGATAAGTAGCTCTGGATTCTTTGATGGCCCCAAGAGCCTGAAACTGCTGCCAAGTGTGCTCTTCAGCTGTGAACTAAACATATCCACCGTCTTCTTTGTACAAAGTGCATCTTCCTGTTTAAGTGCACATGTTCTTGGCGGTGATGCGATGGTCACCTAATTCTGCTGTCTAATGATGGGAGAATGGGCTTCTAAAGTGCAACTCCCGTATTTACACAAAAGAGAATCAATTCGGTACCTTGCTCTTGATGGAGTTGGGAGACTGTTTTACTTCTTTCTTCTTTGGTAGCTAATAGTTAATTTGTTTGTATTATGTTTGTTTTATGTAGAATGAATCCAGTGCTGTGCTTAAGAGCATGAGTTGGTGCCCTGAGTTTGAATCCTGGATCCACAACCACAGTTGATTGTGACCTTCAGGAAATGATCTTTGTGTTGATTTCATAAGATTGCTGTAACAGATTGCCACAGACTAGCCTACTTAACATAATAGTTTATTCTTTCGTAGTTCTCTTTGTGTGTGTATGTGTGTGTGTGTGTGTGTGTGCCTGTGTGTGCCTGTGTGTGCCTGCGCATGCGTGTGTCATGGTGCACACGTGGATGCCAGAGGACAACTTTTGGGAGTCAGCTCTCTGCTTCTGCCATGTGATTCCAAGGATCCAGCTCAGGCTGTCAGGCTCGCAAGGGCGGGTGCGTTCACCAGCTCTTCTGTGACAGTTCAGACCAGAAGGCCCAAATCAGCATGACTGGGTTGGAACGAAGGTATTTCGGGATTACACTGCCTCCCCAAGCTTCAGAGAAGTCTGCTCCTTGACTCTTCTAGCTCCCGTGGAAGCTTGTATCCCTTTGTGGCCTCATCTCTGTAGCCTTTGCTTGCAAGGTCTGTCTTCACATCTGTGTGTGTGGTCCAACCTGCTTCACCCATTTCTTCTGAGGATCCCTTGATTGCACTTAGGGTCTACTCAATAGTCCCAGAGAATCTCTTATCCCAAAGCCCTAATTTTTTCATGTCTCAAAGGTTTTTCCACATAAAAAATTTTCTCATAAAGTGATATTTACAAATTCCAATACTATATATCCCTGCCTCCCTCAACAGCCATGAAGTGACCAGTGTCCCCGGACACTCCCTCCCACCATGATGAGCTGCCGAAAAGCAAAGCATTGTGAGTTCCAGACCAGCCTGGGCTACACAGTGAGACCCTGTGTCGAAACAAACAAATCTAGTTATATTTGTAGATCAGGTTGAATTCAACCCTACATCCCAACTTCCCCATTGGTTAACTTTCTTGGCAACCAGGACAATCAATGCAGTTTCTCAGGTACCTTTGTGTTTGTATGTGTGGTGCTGGGGACTGAGCCGGGCCTGGCATATCGTGAGAAGCTTAGCAGGACTCAGTGGCGGCCACGGACTGAAATCTCTGAGACCGTGAACTTTGTAATGCAACTATCTCAGGTCCTCTGTCATGGTGATGGAAGATGACTAATGGAGCCAAGGCCAGATGCCTCTCCCTCAGCCAGCAGACGCTTTCTCTTGACACACGTTATAGACTTATCCAAAGAGCCTGTTGGGAGGAACAACATCTTAGGGCCAGTGAGATGGCTCAGCGGGTAGAAGTGCCTGTCCCCGAACGTGACAAGCTGGTGAAATCCCTAGGGCCCTGCATGGTGGAAGGTGTCCTTTGCTTCTCATACACAGGCTATGACATATGTGTGCCCACACACAAGCAAACACAAAATAAATAAAAATGTAAATTTAACAAAAGGAATAAAGTTCAGTTCCCAGGAGCCATGTCGGAGCTGGAGGACTGTGACTGGCGTTGTCAGGACTGTCTTCTCCTCAGGCTGGGAACCTGGGACTGGTGGAGAAGACAGTCACTTAGGATATTGCAACGATTTAGCTGTAAGCATTGTGCTCTGAGCACTAGGAATCTCCTCTTCCTCCCTCACCCCCTCGCCCCCTCCCTTGCTCCCTTTGTCTGTCTGTCTGTCTCTCTCTCTCTCTCTGTGTGTGTGTGTGTCTGTGTCTCCCTCTCTCTGTCTCTGTCTGTCTGTCTATCTGTTTCACTCACTGTGTGTGTCTCTCTCTGTGTGTCCCTCTCTCTATCTTTCTCTGTGTGTCTCTCTGTCTCTGTCTCTCTCTCTGTCCGTGTGTGTGTGTGTGTGTGTGTGTGTTTGTGTCTGTCTGTCTGTCTGTCTCTGTCTGTCTCTCTCTCCTCTGCCACCCACATATACCTGTGCTGGGATTTGAACCTAGGGTCTTGCACAGGTTAAGCGAGCGCTTTACTATTGAGCTGTATCCACAGCCCATGCCCCCATTCTGGTGTCGCAGGGCTCCCTCCTGGTGGCTGAACTCCCTCTGGTGCTGCAGGGAGCCCATTTCAGTCACAGCCTCTTGCCCACGTGTTCCAGGGCCATCTGTCACTGGCACAACAAGCCCAGTAAACAACAATTTCGTTCCCAAATCATGGCTTTAAGAGTGAAGTTAATTGATACAAGGTTGTTCCTAATTAGTCAAAATGCCTGTTAGGGAAAAATAATGCACACACTACAATTCAGAAGAGGGGAATCTATTCAGAGCGTTCTTATCTGGTGGAGATGAGAGATGCCCAGTAGGGACCAACGAAAATCGAAAGACTCACTGATTATAGAGGCTGACGGAGCATATGAGAGCCAATAGCTGATTAGAAGAAAATCCTGAATAAATCACTGGAAATCACAAACATGCAAGCAGATCTCTGAGTTCAAGGCCAAGTTGGTCTACATAGTAAATCCCAGGCCAGCCAAGGCTACAGAGTAAGACTCTGTTTCAAAAACAAAAACAAACAAACAAACAAAAACCCATTCATTTAGTCTTTACCAAAGCATCAAAGATTTTTTCTTTTTTAAAAATTATTTTTATTTGTGTATGTGTATATGTCTGTGTGAGTGCCACTTATGTGCTGGTGTCCCTGGAGGCCAGAAGAGGGTGGCCATTGTATCCCCTGGAGCTGCAATTACAGGTAACAGCACCCAGCATGGGTATAGGTATACCCAATATAGGTATAGCACCCAACATGGGTGCTAGACACTGAACTTGGGTCCTCTTAACCACTGAACCATCTCTTCTCCAGCCCTAGAGTTTGGGTCTTGATTCTTTCTTTCTCTCCTTCCTCCCTCTCTCCCTCCCTTTTCTGAGACAGGGTCATGTTACATGTCTTAGATTTACCTTGAACTTGCCGCATAGCATTGAAAGAAAAGGGAGAAACTGTCACCATTAGATTTTGCTATTGCCTTTAGAGTCATCAGAAAATGTGACCCAGGAAGCCAAACATTTTCTCTCCTCAAGGTCATCTAGAGGACTACCCTCTTTAATTATGTTTTATCTTTTTACCTATTGATTTAGTACACACTCTAGTGTACTAGTGTGTGTGTGTGTGTGTGTGTGTGTGTGTGTGTGTGTGTGATTTCCCTCCTCCACCAGGTGTGGGCCCATGGATAGGTCCCTAGGCTTGGTGACAGGTGCCTTTACCCACAGAACCATCTCTCCAGCCGTAGACTCTTACTTTCTTGAAGGTGTCACTTCTGCCCTTTACTCAACAGGTTTTTGAAATAAACTTTTTTATAACTGTGTTTCCATCTGTAGCGTGATATTAACTATTTTTTCCCATCTGCAGCATGATATTAACTATTTTAGCCAGCACCAGACATTCATGGTCTACATTAATTTCGATTTTGAGATAAGGAAAGTCATCTGGACCTGCATGCCACCAGACGCTGTTTTTGAGGCCTTCTATGTGCTTTTGACTCTTCATTACCCTTTAAGTCACTCAAGGTCACCTTCAACTCTGATCCTCCTGCCTCTGCCTTCCCATGTCCCTTTCGTTCCATGTTGGGGATTAACCTAGGCTTTATGCATGCCAGGCAAGCTCTCCAGCCACTGAGCTACATCCCCATGTCTTAGGGTTTCTATTGCTGTGAAGAGACACCACGATCATGGCAGCTCTTATAAAGAAAACATTTAATTTAATTTATAGTTCAGAGGTTCAGTCCATTATCATCATGACGGGACATGGTTGTTGCTGGAGAGCTTCTCTCCAGCTCCCAAGTCCCGCCAGTCTCCAGCTCCCAAGTCCCGCCAGTCTCCGAGCCCACTTATAAAATAAACACACAGACGCTTACATTATTTAAACTGCTTGGCCATTAGCTCAGGCCTATCATTGTCTAGCTCTTACTCTTATATTTAGCCCATTTCTATTAATCTCTACTTTGCCACGTGGCTTGTGGCTTACCGGTACTTTACATCTTCCTTCTCCTCCCGGCGGCTCCAGCCAGTCTCTCCTTTCACCTTCCTGTTTCCTCTCTTCTCTTCTCTGTTAGTCCCGCCTATACTTCCTGTCTGGCTACCGGCCAATCAGTGCTTTATTGATACAGAGTGATATCCACAGCACATGGCAGTCTGCAGGTAGACATGGTGCTAGAGAAGAAGCTCCACATTTTGATCTGCAGGCAGCAGTAGGAGCCTGTATATACTGGTCAAAGCTTGAGCATAGGAGACCTCAAAGCCTGCCTCCACAGAGACATACTTCCTCCAACAAGGCCCTACCTACTCCACCAAAGTCACACCTCCTAATAGTGCCACTCCCTATGGGAGCCATTTTCTTTAAAGCCACCACACCCCAGCTCCCTGTATATGCTTTTTAAAATGCCAATCTCTGTTGGGGCTGGAGAGATGGCTCAGTGGTTAAAAGCACTGGTTGCTATTCCAGAGGACCTGGGTTTGATTCCAAGCAATCATATGACTGATTATATCTGTCTGTAACAACAGTCCCAAGGGTTCTAATTCCCTGCTCTGGTCTCTGCAGGCATTCCATGAACATGGTACACACACACATACATTCAGGTTTGACATACACATAAAATTTAAAAAAATTAAGGTCAATCTTTGTAATAATTCTAGCTTCCCTAATATTAAACTCTCTCATCTTCAATTTCCTTCTAACTTCTCTAACTAAAATTTCAGGCTGGCTAGGACCGGGCTTTGTAGTGGAGTAGAGAGGGGAGGGGGAGGAGACAGAGAAAGAGATAGAGAGGGGGGGGGGGGGGGAGGGAGGGAGAAGAGGTGTTGAAACGCTGATAAAGAGACACTGAGCCCCTTATTTAAGATCACCCTGAGATACTACTGTGTGACCTTGTTTCAAATAAATGGGTTTCTTTTGTTGGTGGGTTTTTGTTTTTGTTTTTGTTTTTCAAGACAAGGTTTCTCTGTTTAACCCTTGCTGTCCTAGAACTTACTTTGTAGACCAGGTTGGCCTTGAACTCAGAGATCCACTTGCCTCTGCCTCCCAAGTGCTGGGATTAAAGACGTCCACCACCATTGCTGGGGTGTTGGTGGTTTTTTGTTGTTATTATAATTTGCTTGTATTTTGTTCATTTAATGTGCATTGGTGTTTTCCATGGGTGTCAGGTCCCCTGGACCTGGAGTTACAGACAGTTGTGAGCTGTCATATGGGTGCTGGGAATTGAACTCAGGACCTCTGGAAGAGCAGCCAGTGCTCTTAACTGCTGAGCTATCTCTCCAGCCCCATTTGCTTTTATTTTGTTTGTTTTTTAAGACAGGTATCTCATGTTCCAAGCTGTCCTGGAACTTACTATGTAGCCTTGACAAGCCTGGAATCACTATGTAGACCAGGCTGGCCTCACACTCACAGCAGTCTGCCTGCCTCTGAGTGCTGGGACTAAAGGTATGCATTAGCATGCCCAGCACCATCAGGCCCAAGAATGGATCTAACCCTAGCACTCCTGGCTGTTGAGCTATCTCTAGCCCCTAAGTAAAAATATAAATGAAGACATAGACACTGGGAGCATGCTTGAGGATCTCTGGTGAGTAGGGGGGAATGCGTTTATAACAACTATTTTGACATATTCTTTTCCTTCTTTCTGGATTCTACCAAATGGGAGTGTAGCTGGGCTGGTAAAGTGTGTGCCTTGCTCACAGGAGGCCCTGTGTTCCATTCTGAGTACCACATAAACCGGTCGTGGCGGCACCTGCTTGTAATCCCAGCACTTGGGAAGTAGAGGCAGGAAGTTCAGCAATTCAAAGTCTTCCTACCTGGAACAGTGCCTTCCTCACATGCACTAAGTCTTGTATGCCACTCTAGCACCGCCTAAAACACCTGGGCACAGTGGCTCATCCCTGCAGTTACAGCATTTGGGAGACAGAGACAGGAGGATCAGAATTTGCAATCATCCTCAGCTTCACAGCATGTTTGGCACCAGCCTGGTCTACAGGAGACTTTATCTCATAAATGGAAAAGAAAGAAACAACAAGAGAAACATGTAGGGTCAAATGAAATGGTTCAGATGGTAAAAATGTTTGTTGTGTGAACCTGATAAACTGAGTTCCATTCCTGGTACCCATAGTGGAAGAAGAGAACCATCTCCCACCCTCATACACACATCACATATCTACCTTTCACCTTCCCCTTCACAATTATAATAATAACATTTTAAAATTAATATATTTTAAAAATATTTTTGGGCTGGAGAGATGGCTCAGTGGTTAAGAGCACTGGCTGCTCTTCCAGAGGTCCTGAGTTCAAATTCCAACAACCACATGGTGGCTCACAACCATCTGTAATGAGATCTGATGCCCTCTTTTGGCAATAGAGCACTCATATACATAGAATACACAAGTAAATAAACCTTTGCTGGGCAGTGGTGGTGCGCACCTTTAATCCCAGCAGAGGCAGGCAGATAGATCTCTATAGACTAGCCAGCTTGCTCTATAGAGTGAGTTGTAGGACAGCCAGGGCTACACAGAGAAACCCTGTCTCAAAAAGCAAAAACAAACAAACAAACAAAATTGCCTTCTGTTGAGAGTTCCAGGCCAGTTTCAACTCCACAGTGAGATCCAGGCTAGCCTGGGCTCCATAGCAAGACCCTGTCTTAGAAGAAAACCAAGCTCACCATCTTTAATCCCAGCAAGCAAATCCTACCTTTAATAGCCAGCCTGGTCTACCTAGTGGGTACTGAGTTCTAGGAAGCTAGGGATACATAGTAAGACTCTGTGTAGGAAGTGAGGCAGGAAGGGAGGAAGAGAGGGAGAGAGGGAGGGAGGGAGAGAGGGAGGGAGGGAGGGAGGGAGGGAGAGAGGGAGGGAGGGAGGGAGGGAGAGAGGGAGAGAGGGAGGGAGGGAGGGTAAAAAGAAAACTGGAAAGGGCAGATGGTGAAATGACTCAGTGGTTGAGGCCTGACATCCTGAACTTGAATCCCAGAACCCACAAACAAAATCTCACCCAATGGCCTGCATCAGTAACCCCAGCACTTCTACAGTGAGAGAGAAATGGAGACAGTAGAATCAATCCAAAGTTTGTGGGCCAGCAAACTTCACATACACAGCACAACAGAACCAAGAGATCCTACCTCAACATGGTGGAAGGAGAGAGCCAGCTCTCAAAAGTTGTCCTCTGATGTCCACATGCAACACACACGCGTATACACACACACACACACACACACACACACACACATCACCACCACCAATAATAAATAAAATTACAAAAACAACAGAAGCAATCCCACACTGGAAGCTTGCTGTGTGCATCATTCATTTTCTGAGAGTAGACTAACTGGTTCTGGTTAGTTCAGGTTTTGATTTTCTGGTTCCAAATAACCTTGGCATGTGTGGTGTCACCATATGTTAATATTAATGAGTCAAACCAAATTACATTCTGTTGTTAAAATACTCACTGAAAAAATGGGGCATTAATTGATGCTCAGAAGCTTCTCATAATTTAATACAGAGTTTAATGCAATCTGTAGACATGCATATATAGTTATTAGATAATAGTTATAAAGACTTCGTATAGGAAAATAAAGTTTGGGGACTTAACAGGGTAGAGATTTCTAGTTCCCTAGGTCCAAAAATATTAGTTCCTATTTATAAGTATGCAACAAGATCCAAGAGTGAACATGTGTTACCTGACCTTTGTTAAAGTGACTGGAGAACACTTTCTCTTGGGCGCCTGGATAGCTAGCAGAGGTCTTGAGAATCTTTCTTCCCCAACATAAAAATAGGCTTTTCAAATGGTGACAGTGTCAGCTCGTGGCAATCTAGAATGAAAGCAGCTCACAGCCATGCCACAGCTGAAATTCCACGGCTCCTGTTTCAGTCAACTCTCAGATCTTCCTGTGGCCCCAGCAAGGACCTCTGTGTCCCTTCCATGAATCAGGAAGGGATGGGGGTGTCCAGCACATTTTACCAAATGTTTGACCAAGATGTGGAGACTTTTACAGTATAGGCTGGCGGCCTAGTGTGTTTAAAGTTAGGTCAGAGGAGGGCGATGGCATCTGTGTCCTGCCCACGTGGACTCTCGGGCTTGGCCCAGCTGCCATGGTCCCCAAGCACTCTGATTCAGTGGCTGTCCTAATCTTCAGAGGATTAGTGTGGTATCACAGCTCAGATGCTCCTGGACAAATATAGTTCATAAGTTATTGTGGTGTTTTTATTAACTCAGAGCCTCGCACTCTCTAGGCAAATGCTCCACCACTGAGCTATGTCCTCCAACTCAAGAACTATCTTTTTAAAATAATTTATTTAACTTTATTGTATGTGCATTGGTGTGAAGGTGTCAGGTCCCCTGGAACTGGAGTTACAGCTGTTAGCTGCCATGTAGGTGCTGGGAATTGAACTCAGGTCCTCTGGAAGAGCAGCTAGTGCTCTTAACTGCTGAGCCATCTCTCCTGCCCCCAAGAACTATTTTTTTAAAATAATAAAAGTTCGCCGGGTGGTGGTGGCGCACGCCTTTAATCTCAGCACTCAGGGAGTCAGAGCCAGGCAGATCTCTGTGAGTTTGAAGCCAGCCTAGTCTACAGAGTGAGATCCAAGACAGGCTCCAAAGCTACACAGAGAAATCCTGTCTCAAAACAAAAACAACAACAACAAAAAAAAATAGTAAAAGTTCAAGGACTATATACTGAATTCACCCATGTACCTAAAACAAAACAAACAAGAAACCAAAATTTTTTTCTTGGGAGGATTGTTTCATTAAAAGGTTTACTTATTTATTTCCATGTGTGAGTGCCTACATGTGTGTAATTATTTATTTCCATGTGTGAGTGCCTACATGTGTGTAATTATTTATTTCCATGTGTGAGTGCCCACATGTGCGTAATTATTTATTTCCATGTGTGAGTGCCTACATGTGTGTAATTATTTATTTCCATGTGTGAGTGCCTACATGTGTGTAATTGCACCACCGATATGCCTGGTGGTTCACGGAGGGCGGAAGAAAGTGTCAGCTCTCCTGGAACTGGAGTTACAGATGGTTATGAATCACCTTGTGGGTACTGGGACTGAACCCCAGTCCTCTTCCAGAGCAACCAGTGTTCTTAACCCCTGAGCCATTTCTCCAGCCCCACTTAAAAAAAAAAAAACAACTTATTTACTTATTTTTATGAGACAGAGTTTCACTGTGTAGCTCTGGCTGGCCTGGAACTCACTATGTAGA
>CABHPH010142648.1:0-10437 GCA_902168325.1 Peromyscus nudipes
GGGCCTGAGTGGGTGTGGAGTGTAACTTCTGCAGTGGTCTAGGGAGGGGCTCTGGGCGGGCCTGAGTGGGTGCAGATCAGATTTCTTGCAATGGATCACAGCATGGTTTTTCATGTTGATGCTGTCATGCCGTTGATCTTTTTCATCGTTCTCTAGCAGTGTTTTGTTAGGTGAGAGTCTTAATTCTCTCCCTGAAAATGGGAACTAGAAAGCATTCAGAAATGTGCAGGAGTGACTGATGATGGTTTAGCTCTAGAGTTCAGAGTACTATTTCCCCTAGAAGAAGGAGAGGGGCACAGAGTTGGAGCTTGTGCTTTGAAATACTCGTATAGAGCTGAATTGCCTAAATTTGAGTCCTAAATGCTCTACTTTATCTGCTTTGTGTGACTCAGGGAAGTGATTTACCCTCACTTTGCTCGTTGGAAAATTAGAAATAGTAGTGTTTATCTGGTAATATTATGAGCACTGATAAAATGACTCATATGAAGCAGCCCTGTGCCTGACCCGTGCTGAGCTTTCAGTAAACATGAGCTGTGTTTACTGTTGCTGTGAGCCAGATAAGTGTGTCTGGGGAAGAGGAAAATAAAAGTACAAGTTTTGACTTACTAATCGTTCAGATTTCATGGATTCAGTACGTGCAGTGGCTGTAATGAGCAAAGAGCGTAAGGACAAAGTCAAAGTAATGCATGCGACGTTCCTGTTTTTCTTGAAGCATCCAGGCATTGTGTGTAGCATGATAACCTGTATATACACATCCATATGTTTACTGACCAATCACAACTAACTTCTCTTTTGGTGTCCCTTTTGCAGAATTAATTCTGTGTGTCGCAGGTTTCAAGAGCTTAAGAACATGGGATGTTTCTTCCTGTCGATCAGAAGTTCCATCTCTTACACATATGCATGGCCAGTGTTCTGTTGAGCAGCCTCACCCAAACAGGCTCTTTCCGTGTGTATGATTCCGTGTGTATGAGACATGCTCATACTGTACTCTCTGTCTGTCCTTGCTCAGTTGGCACTCCAATGCTATCGTGTTTACAGCATACTTAAAAAGCTTAATGGAGGGTGTTTGGAAAGTGATTTCTGATAAGAGTCTTGGTCAGAAGCGATTTGAAGGTCACCCCTTGAAGGTGTTTTGGGTTTTCTCCATCTTAGGTTGTGGCAGAGCGTCAGCAAGAGTACAAAGAGAAACTCCAAGGACTGTGTGATCTCCTCACCCAAACCGAAAACCGCCTAATCAGTCAGCAAGAAGCCTTTGTGATTGGAGATGGCACAGTGGAGTTAAAGAAGTACCAGACCAAGCAAGAGGTAGACCTGTGGGAGCAGCAGCTGTATGTCCCTGTTAGGTTTGATTACAGTGTCTGGAAGGCCCCTGGGCTTGCTGAAAACAGATCAGGTGTATCAGAAGCAAGGCATTCCCAGAGGCCCTGAGAAAGAGCTTTAAACCTCATACTGAAAGCTAGACTCACTTAAAGCAGGCCACCTCATTGTCTAGACTTCTTTGGTGACATGCTTCATCAGGGGAGTAAATGATACTTGACAATGTGAACCCTTTATGTCCACTGACTCGCTTGCAAATCAGGAGAAATAGCCTTCAGTCTGAGTTCTTTCTCAGTACTCAGTACTTTCTCTTCCTTTTCCTCTGGCCTTTTCCTGTAATTCATTCTTTTTTATCTTAGAAGGGAAAGGGATAAAATAACAAAAATGCCAGATAAGAAAAATCTGTATTTTGGTGTTGGGAGAGAGAGAGCCTCATTATGTGTAGCTTTTGACTCAAATTCAGTGGTAGTTGTGCCTCTGGGTCTCAGTTTCCTTCAGTAAGAACTGAGTGTACTTCTCTTGCCACATTCTCATTAAAGCCGAGTAACCATGAGTCAAGTCGCTACCACAGTTAATGTTATACACAGGCTCTCATGCAAGTCAAACACTCAAAACCTGGAGGAGCCTCAAGGCAGAGTATGGACAAAGGTGTTTTTAAGACGCACTGGTATATTATAAAGAATGAAAATGCATAAAAACAAGGTTCCTTTGTTTTTAAAAGAAAAGATCACAGAGGGAAATTTCCACTTCCCAGACAAAGGAAAGCTGTAACTCCTGAGGGGGGAGCTCCCTCAAGTGCCCTAATGGCCGGAGCTAAGATGCAAACATTACATCATGTCAAATGGTGGTGGTGCATGCCTCTAATCTCAGCGCTCAGGAGGCAGAGGCAGGTGGATCTCTGAGTTCGAGGCCAGCCTGGTCTACAGAGTGAGTTCCAGGACAGCCAGGGCTACACAGAGAAAACCTGCCTTAAAAATAAAAAATAAAAACAAACAAACCACAACCCACTACATTACATATAACCTGGTGTCAGAAAAAGAAAGTGTCTCAGTTCACTGATGGAACTATTTTCTTTTCTTTCCTGAGTGAATAGGTATGCATTAAAATCGGTGTTCAGTTTGGTGTGAGAGTAGTGTATGGCTGTAAGTATAACACTTGGGAGGCTGAGGAAGAGCATCACTTTCTTGGCCTGCCTGCGCCACATAGTGAGACCCAGTCTCCAAAAGTATGTACTGGTGTTTAGAAATAGACTAAATATCCCCCCAAATTTGTGTTGTAAATGTGCTTATATAAAGCTCATACAAATTTGTACAGCTCGTGTGCTCAGTGCCTCAATATTTTTCAATGTTTCCCCACAAATATTCTTTCCTTTAGCATGAAAAGCTCATACATCCTTAATATTGAGATTTCAAATTATATGAAAATTAAAGTGCAGTTAAGCCAACCCACACTACCATACTCTGTATGTTTTTTCAGCTGCATTTGCTGGTCTCTGCCTACAATAGCTCTCTTAGAATTACAGTTCTGCAAGAATTGAAATGATCTACTAGCTTCCTTTCTCCCCGTGTGTGTTCTAAGGAATTGCAGAGAGAGATGCGAGGAAGTACACAGGCACTGGGAGACATAGTGAGGAACACGGAAATCTTTTTAAAAGAGAGTGGCGACGAGCTGTCCCGAGAAGACAAAGCTTTGATCGAGCAGAAACTGAACGAGGCAAAGATGAAGTGCGAGCAGCTGAATTTAAAGGCAGAACTGTCGAAAAAGGAGCTGGATAAAGCGGTGACGTCAGCCATCAAGGAGGAGGCTGAAAAGGTGCCTGTCCAAGTGCATGGTACACGGTTGCTTTGCCGGAGATGGCTAACACGGCGTGGTAGCTGCTCGCTTTTGTTAAGCGTATCAGGTGGTAGTGAGCCATGATTAGCTCTGAGAAGGAAAATGCTGGGACTGTGGGCACGTAGTTGCCAAATACAAACAAAGATTGGAAGAATTGGCTTTGCTTAATCTTTCCTTAAGTAGAAGCAGACTGAGAGACTTTGGATGTGAGAAGTGCTGTCAATTATAGTTAAAAATTCAAAATAATATGTTTGAAGGCAGTATAGACCCAGAGTAACTGCTTGTTGCTTTAGGGTTTCATTCCCATATGTTTCTACTATGTGTTAGTTTTTATAATTCAGGATTACCTAAGTATTTTTTAAATGTGTTAAGCCTAGGCTGTGTCTGTAATATTTACGAACCTTCCCTACCCAGGTTGCAGCTGTAAGGCAGCTGGAAGAGAGCAAAACCAAAATAGAAAACCTTATGGACTGGTTGTCGAACGTGGAGAAGGACTCAGAGGGGGCAGGCGTGAAGCACACGCAGATGATGGAGCAGAACGGAACCCATTCGCATGACGGTGACGGCCAGTCAGTAGCGGGTGAGGAGGACGAAGTCAATGGCAACCTGCTGGAGACAGACGCTGAGGAGCTCGGCGGGACCACGGAGGAGAATCTGAACCAGCAGTACCAGAGAGTCAAGGTGTGCGGTCTAGACAGTGATACTGACCTTAGTCAAGGTCAGTAGTCAGCTTTATACAACCACAGAGAGGAAAGACTTTCCCTACCCCAGGCTCATTGTATGTCAAATATAAATTACTGTGGGAGTTCTTAGGAGTAAATCACAGCTTCTGTGCATAGGTGAAGCCTGTTTAAGGAATGAGAGAGGGCTGGAGAGTTGGCTCAGTGGTTAAGAAAGCTTGCTACTCTTGCCGGGAGTTCAAGTTCAGTTCCCGGCACCCACATCAGGCAACTAACAACCGCCTGTAGCTCCAGCAACCTCCAAGGTCATCCATATCAGACATACATGCATAAATTTACAAAAATGAATCTGGCAGTGGACCTCTCCAGAGCAGTGACTGGCCAGCACTCCTGCCTCTTCCTGAGGCACTTCATTTAGTCTTCTTGGCTACTCTTTGAGGTTTTAAATGATCATTTTATAAGACAGTGGCCACTTACATACCTAAAGCAGCTTGCCCCTGTTGCATATGTAGGAGAGCTCCAGATTGGCTTTAACCTCAGGCACGGTTTCCATCAATGGGCGGATCTCTCTACTGCATGCTCGCAGACTGGCTTGCCGTGCAGCCTGAGGAGCATTCATTCTGCGCTGAGCCTCTGAGGCAGTGCGGGCCGTTGTGGAGAACGAAAGCCCGGTGCATGGCGGCAGTGGCAGCCTTCATCGCTGCCACTGCAGGACCAAGGCAGTTTGGGAGTAGCCGTTATTTCTTTTAAAGTGTCCCAGAGTGGATGGTTTTGTCTCGGTGCCTGGAATCCAGTGCTGGATGACCGTTGTTTGAGAGGCTTTTGCAGGTCAGCTGACTCTCCTAGAATCCAATGGGGTACTCTCAGTGAGATTTTTCTAGAAGACGTAACTTACACCTGAAGAGTGGGATACTCACTAATGACACTCTCAAAAAGCTTGGGAATAGGACCTCACTGTTCTTGTTTTTTTTTTAATGGAAAAAAAAGAAAAAAAGAAAAAGAATGAACTCCTGAAGGAAGTTTATGAGTTACGACAAAAAAGCCATGGAAACTAGCCATTGCTTTAGACCATAGCATGGCATTTTCCTTCTGAGATTTTTACTTCTGAGATTGAGAATCCTTAAGAGCTGATGTGTTGTATGAATGGGGATGTAGCCAGAGGGTCCAAGTTAGCCATGTCCACCCTCTGCAACTGTGCTGGGCCCCAGGTCAGCCAAGCCCCTCTCCTCCCATCGGCCTGAGATTCCTTATAGGAAAGAAGGGATACTGATCTTATGATGTAAGGTGTTCTGTATGTCCATCCTGTCAGATGCAAAGCCCTGCTGGAGAGAAACACAGGAAGATGATTCAAGTGCCAAGGACCCAGTTTGTGGAAGAAAATTGTTTGAACAAAATATTTATCAGCGGGACATAGGGTGTTGGGCACTGCTGCAGATAGCGAGAATGCAAGTGTGGACAGACTTGTACTCCGCTGGCTGGTTCAGAACAGCTTGTGAGCAGGGCGTGGCCTCTCGATGATTCTGTGACCTTCACTGCCGTTATTCTCATTCTGCCCCGGGGTGTCAGCACTGTTCTGGGTGCTTGGGATTCCATCCAGGTGCTTGCCTACCAAAGGGAGAGGATAGCATAGCACACAGTAACTAAGTTAGGTGGTTTGGTGGAAGGTAGTAAGTGCTGAGAGAGAGAGATCTTAGTGAGTTGGTCAAGAGTAATTTAGTGTGATACGGTTCCGTTTTTTAGTATGTAAATCAAGTAGTTAAGATAAAACCATGTTGATGAGATTTATGCAGATATTTAAAGGGGATGGAGGAAGCTGTGTAGGTATCTGTTGAAGGAACTGCCACCGGGCAAAAAGACAAGGAGAAAAAAAAGTACCAGATGGATGGGGATAGAGGTGGGAGCAAGCAGAGACCAGGTGTAGCTGAAAGAGCCCTGCGGTGTAAACCAGATCAGGCCCATGTTCGCCATGAAACTGAGAAAATTGCTCACAAGGTTTATTAACCTTCATTTGCCATTTGGGTAGTGTATTTGAAGAAGCTTCTTATAGATGGAGAGGAAGGAACTTAAGATGCCTTAAGGCCAACCTGCTCCCTGGAAATTGAGGCCACAGGTGGCCCTGTGTACCTTTGACCTCTTGGCAACAGCACTTCCCAGGAGCTCTCTCTGCCTTGCTGCCTCGGAGTGGCCTTGAACTCCTAGCATGTGCCAGGTTCTGGAGGAATTCTCTGTATGTGAGCTGAGATGGTCCTTAAAGCAGATCTGTGACACACTGAGGTCACCGCCTCCATGTTCACTGTAAGATTCAGATGTCTCCAATGCCCTCCTCCTTCACGTCTGCTCCTTTAGCTCTTGCTGGACTTCTCTAACGTCTTTAAATTGACCGGTAAGAGGATTATATATAGGGTGGCTTGAAAAGCGCGTTGAGAAGCGAGTTGGGTTCTGGAAGCCCAGTCACCCTAAGGTCACCCTAAGGTCACCCTAAGGCCACAGTGTTCCCAACAGCTCTAAAGTTGCCATTCACTTGTCTCCACACAGGCCCAGCATGAAAAGATCATGGCTCAGCACCAGGCGGTCATCCTAGCCACGCAGTCCGCGCAGGTACTGCTTGAGAAACAGGGCCACTACCTGTCACCCGAAGAAAGGGAGAAGCTGCAGGCGAACATGCAGGAGCTGAAAGCGCATTATGAGGCTGCGCTGGCCCAGTCCGAGAAGAAGGTGAAGCTGACGCACTCCCTGCAGGAGGAGCTGGAGAAGTTTGACGCTGACTGTAGCGAGTTCGAGCATTGGCTCCAGCAGTCAGAACAAGAGCTGGAGAACCTGGAGGCGGGTGCCGACGACCTCAGCGGGCTGACGGACAAGCTGGCCAGGCAGAGGAGTTTCTCCGAAGACGTCATCTCCCACAAAGGTGACTTGAGGTACATCACCATTTCCGGAAACAGGGTGTTAGAAGCCGCCAAGTCTTGCAGCAAGAGAGACGGCCACAGGGACGACAGGGACAGCATGGACACTTCCGCAACCCACAGAGAGGTTCAGACCAAACTCGACCAGGCTACACAGCGCTTCCGGTCTCTCTACTCTAAGGTAATTTTATTTTCCTTTTGTTTTCTGAGTAGAGGTCAGTCTGTGATGTATTTTTCAATCTGCCCTCTTCGCTTTTGCTTTGGATTTAGAAGTAAAAAAAAAAAATATTATTATAGTAGTTTTATTCATCTCCTTTACTTCTGGAAAATGTCTCTTAAAGATGAACAACTTCAAGTTACTTAATTTTGAGAGAGGTACCAAATGTGTCCACCAGAGGGAGTACATGAACTAAGCTGAAAGGGGCTAGACCTCTAGTCTTGCCAACTGAAGTTTTTCGTGTAGGCTAGATAATCCCCTTCCCATACATTACAGAACTGTTTGTCATACAGATGTATCTGATCGGTATGTGTTCATTATTAATAACTAATTTTTATTAATGATGAATGTTCTGTGTTGTTTCGTTTATTGCTCTGGAAAAAAAAAAAAAAACTTTATTAAAAACAAAGACTGTAAGCCGGGAGTGGTAGGGCATGCTCCAGAAGCTAAGGAAGGAGAGTGAATTTGGGTCAGCCTGTCTCAAAATAGGGAGGAGGGGGACACAAGAACCTGTTTCCCTGCTTGCTACATAGGCTGCTCAGACTTAACCCACCTGCACAAATGATTTGAAAGGCACCTTTGAGGCTTGGATTTTGCTTCCTTTTAATTTAAGTTATTTGATTTCATTGTGTTAATCTTGTGCAACATGTAGAAATGATTTATAAGGCACCGTAAAAGTATTTTCATTAAATTTCTCTCTATATATTGTCTGAAAGCCCAGGAGATGGGCCCCGGTAAGTCTGCCTCGTCCGGTGAGTCATTCTCATTTAAGAGCAGCCACCAATGTGCTTTTTAATAATTAAAAGTCTAGAAACATCTCCTCATTTCTGTGGTTCCCTTTTGACTTCTCCACACGAAGGAAAAAACTCAGCTTCGGTTGAAGTCTCTTCTTTCCTGAGTCTCATGGCTCCTACATCTTGTGATTATGTGACATGTAATAAAACAATGGGTTTCAGTCTCCTTCCCCGTCTCTTCTTTGGCTTTTTTAGTGCAGTGTTCTCGGGAATAACCTGAAAGATCTGGTGGATAAATACCAACACTACGAAGACGCTTCATGTGGGCTTCTTTCCGGGCTGCAGGCCTGCGAGGCCAAAGCGAGCAAACATCTGCTGGAGCCCATTGCTGTGGACCCCAAAAACCTGCAGAGGCAGTTAGAAGAGACCAAGGTAAGGAAAGGAAGAGGGAGAGGAGAAACAGCCCCCCCCCCAGTAGTCCCGTCGAAGGCCTTCCGTTCTCTGCACCTGTGTGGTAGTTTTACGTGGGGCCCACAAAACATGTGGAAAGTATTCTGTCCACCAGAGGGGTTCCAGCCACACCCATACCTTTTGTCCACTGTTCCTGAACTGGTCTGACATTGCTGTTACTGCCTGCATTGTACTGCACCCACCTCCTGCCCCCAACAAGGCCCGGGCCTCTTATTTACTGCTATATTTCTTAATTTTTCTCCCCTTTCCATTAGAATTCAGCTCTGTGAAGGCGGCTGTTGGTGTCTGTGTTGTTCAGGGCTGTGTTCCCAGTGTCTAGATCAGTAGTTCTCAACCTGTGGGTCACGACCCCTTTGGAGGTCGAACAGCCTTTTATCGGGGACTATGGGGGTCCAGCCCCTCGATAGTCCCCTCCCAGGGCCCGGGAAGAATCTACAACCAGCTGATAATTAATCTTTGATGAAAAGAAATGAATCTATGTACATGAAACTCCTTAGTTCATACACTTTATTATTCTGTGATAGTTCTCTCTCTACACAGCTTCTATTCTGCTCTCATGTCTAGCTCCTTTCTTGCCTGATTTCTCTCTATATCTGTCTACTGTCCCCTCTAGGTTCTATCTTAATTCCTTCATCTAGTTCTGTCCCTTCTAGGTTCTCATCTACCTAGTTCTTTCTCCTATCAGCTCCTCTCCCATCTCCTTCTCTCCCATCTGGCTCTTCCTCATCTTCCATCTCGTTCCTCTAGTCCTCTCTTCTAGCTCTTCAATCTAGTTCTTCCCTATCTCAGTTTGTTCCTCTCAAGTTCTTACCCATCTAGTTCTTCCATTCTCTTTTCTCTTCTCTGTCTCTCCGTGCCCTGGAAGTCCTGGTATATAAAGGGAGGGTCCGAGCTAAATTGTGTAAAGCTATTACTTAAGGTCCACCTGACCTTGGCGGTGCCTCCTTGTGGGATTTACCATAAGTTAGGAGACTTGCATGTGGGCTGTTATCATTGTTAGTCCTTGAAAGTGGCCAAGGGAGATATCTGATTCCAGAGAAAGCCTTTCCTGAGGCTGTTCTCAAATACCTGGAATGTGTATGTCCAGAGAGTGATCAGTCTACACTGTTAGTCCTTCTTAAGGGAAAGTCAATAGGAAAAACTATGAAGGCACACATGATTTTCATAACAGAATACAGCTGATATATAACAAGCCAAGTAACACCAAAAACTCCTTGGGATTTGGCTTCCTCTGGAGGAATTCCCTGATCCCTCCAGGCCTGCAGCAGCCTTTTCACAGGGTCTCCTAAGGCCATCTGCAGATCAGATATTTACATTATGATTCATAGCAGTAGCAAAATTGTAGTCTTGAAGTAGTAATGAAATAATTGGGGGTCATCGCAACATGAGGTGCTGTATGAAAAGGTCACAGTATTAGGGAGGTCAAGAAACACTGATCTAGCTGGGCAGTGGTGGCGCACGCCTTTAATCCCAGCACTTGGGAAGCAGAGGCAGGCGGATCTTTGTGAGTTCGAGGCCAGCCTGGGCTACAGAGTGAGTTCCAGGAAAGGCGCAAAGCTACACAGCAAAACCCTGTCTCGAAAAAAAAAAAAAAAGAAAAAGAAACACTGATCTAGAGTATTACCTGGCCCAAATGCACAATGAGTGTTTGTTCAAAAATGGACAATGTAGAAGAATGTTACTGTAGTGTTTTGTGTCTCAGAGTCAGTGTTGGAGATCCTATTATGTTCCCTCAAGGTGGAGAGAGATACTAACTTCAGTTATTATTAATGCCTCATTACAGAACATCTTCTTGCCTTCTCAGAAATGCAGGTTTGACATCTTCCTAAGTGTGTGATTACCAACTCTCAGTCTGACAGCTGTCAAGTTAGTCTCTATTCTAGCTTTTTTAATACAGGGCATATTTAAACACTTTTTAAAAGCAAGGATAGATAATTTTTAAAATTCTTCATTCTTGCTAGGTATGATAAAATAAAAATGTGAGTTTAAAAGTTTTATTGATCTAGAAATGGCTTCTTTTAGCAGGTGGGGCTACTCACTGGTGTTGCTAGGGTCGGAGCCTGAGTCCTGGTGGCCTTAAAAAGCTAGGCTTGGCCACCACCTTCAGCAGGCCAGTCATAGAACCAAGTGACGGTGAAAGCAGAGATGTGTTCAGTGTGGCTGCGTTGCAAAGGGAAACAGAGAGACCCGTCTTCGGGGTCTTGACCTGAGCTTTCAAGTTTAATGGAAAGCAAGAGATAGATACTCATAGCTAAGCCGCCCGGTCAGGGTGTGGTCTCCCATCG
>CABHPH010142648.1:10537-62848 GCA_902168325.1 Peromyscus nudipes
CAGAGCGGGGTAGGCACAGTCTCCCAGAGCTGGAGCATTGCTGGCCACCACTCTAGGCACCAGAGCTAGCCCAGCGTCCCCAGCTTCATTCCACTGCCCGCCTTCCGTGTGCACTTTCGGCTCTGTTATTAATTTATTTCCTTTTGTTTTCTTTATTCTCTTCCTGTCTTATTAAGTGTTTAGTTCCTCTTGGTTAGGCATTCAGAGACAGACTACGTGGTGATATCAGAGGAGATATGTGACATTTAGGGCCATGATTTTGCTCAGATATGCTAGGAGTTTAAAATAGTTATTAAGATTGACTTACATTTAATTAGGAAGTGAAATATTTTAATTACAGGAAAATAAAACATTTCAAGTTTGATCTGTGTAAATGTGCTGCATCCTATATAGATAAACTTTTAGGAACTAGAGCAAAAATAGAGGGGAAGGAAACTTGAAAGAACCCTGTAGCTTTTAATTAAACTGATACAGGGACGGGTTTTGGAACGGCAAAGCTTACCTGGTAAGTGCTGCAGAAGAATCCCGTGATACAAAGGCAGAGACAGCTCAGGGAATGAACTCAAGCTAAGCCATAGTGTAAGGAAAGAGTAAATCTCAGATTGGCTATGTCCCTGGATATGAGAGGATTTCTGTATGCATTAGGTTAAACGTCTGTGATGATTTAGATAGTCTTCATTTTTTCCCTTTTTATTAAATTGTTTAACAGTTATTAAACTGGAAGTGGCAGCACCCACCTGCAGTCCTAGAACTGGGGAGGCAGAAGCAGGAGGATTGGTGGGAATTTGAGACCAGCCTGCTATATAGTGAGTTCCAGGCAAGCTTGAGCTATAGGATAAGACCCTATCTCAAATTCTTTTATTTTAATAATGTAAACATATAACTCGGCATTTTCTACATTAACTTTTTACCTTGCAGTTGTATTTTGTTGTCATAAATGAATTTCTAATTAGTGCATTTAGGATATTTGTGTCCAGTGGCCGATTGTTAGCATGAATTGTTCAAATATTCACCAGCTGTGCTGCTGACCATCTGGTGTCAGTGGGCCATAAGGACTCCACAGGGAATCACAGGTTACACAAGACTTCCGCCTCATAAGAGATACAGAAGAAGGGTGTGTGCGCCCAGCCTGGAGGCCTGGGTTTGGAGCCAGCTCTGAATCACACTGTCTGATGGTGTGAACCTCTGAGGCCATAGTAGCTGGTCTCCAGGATGGTGCAAAGTCAGGAAACTTCAATGCACTGAATAAGAGCCCATCACCATAGAAACTACCCTTTCCTGGTGCAGCTAAGGAGACCAGGGTCACAATCTTGGAATATTCCTTGAACCATACTTCCTTTCCACTTCAGTTTCACTGAAGTCTACTCAAGACAATATAGTTTTCAAAAGGCTACTTTTGAACAGTTTATGTATTTGCCTTAAAGTTGGATAGATTATCACTATCATTCAATGATAATGATGTCATTATAACTATAACTCTCTTGGGTATAATTATAGAGAGCAAATCATAGAATTCCTTAAGGAGAAGTGGAGAATGGTTATTTCATAATCCATTCCTGGGTCTTAACAGTCAGAGACATATGTGATACAGGGAATTTTATAGGCTTATTCTAACTTTTACATATAAACAGCCAGGACCTATTGTTAGGTTTTGTAACTCTGTCCTCAGGAAACTCGTGATTTAAAGGAAGAAAAAAAATAGGTGTGGGGTACCCTTAACGTTATTTCATCTCTCGTGATGTACATAAGCTGTCCTGGGCTTTTCAGTCTGTGGACAGAGTTCACATCCTGGAGGATTCCCGCAGGTTTCTGTAACTAACTGATCCACTCTGATGCAGCCGTGTTTGGGAGCGTCTGTGGGATGCCGTTCAGGTCATGGATCTCGTGCTAGCCACTGGGCCTTCCAGTCTGTGCCTGTTCTTCCTGTGCAGCATCACAGTTGCTTGTAATAGTCAAGGAAATACTTGCCATCAACTTTAGGCATTTGTTTTCAGTAACAATAACAAGTAAAGCTGACATGGAAAGGGCTCCATTCTGCTGTTTCTCCTGACATCCTCACTTATTACTCACTTGCTTATTTATTGCAGAAACTTTTATCAAGGCCAACTGTATGGTCAAACACTGAGCAAGCCATGAAAAATAGAAGGCTGAGTAGGATGGACCCCTAGTGGGCAAGAAGAGAAACTAATAAAAGAGACAGGTGGATGAACACTATCCACAGGGTATTTATTTATAGACGCCCAAGGGTAGTACTTCACACGGCTAGATGAGGAGAAAGGCACAGAGACTTCCCAGGTAGATGTACAGGCTAAGTAGGAGCTAGCCTGAAGGCAGCATGTGAAGGTTGGTATGTAGAGCTAGGAAAGCACTGGGTTCAGCAGACAGCAAGGAGTAGGTGTGCTGTTGGCCATTTCTGCGGTAGAAAGGGGAGAACATTGAGACCAAGAATAGAGATTTCATGGCCCCTCTATGGCATGTTGCAGTTTTAGCCCTTGGTTTCAACAGAAGCAAGGGTCTACAGTCATGCCTGTGTTCTAGGTAAAACAAGTGAGTGGGTGTGTTTGACAAGCTGTTGGAAGTCAGGCTCTCAGGTGGGAGTCCTTTTTCAGAATACCATGTGCTCTGAAATACAGAGCAGAGTTTGATTTAAAAAAGTAAAAGCTTTAAGTGGGAAAAGTGGCAGGGACGTTGGTTATTTTGACATGTGGAAGAATCAGGAACATATCGGATCTATGAGGAACCTCAGGCTTAGGACTCAGGGACTCAGATGTAAGCCCGAGAGGAAGCCTTCACCAGTGTGGAGAATGAGATTTCAGATTTTGCTGTTTGGAGTTTTAAGGTCACTATTTCCACTCAGGTGAAACATTCAAAGAGCATTTCAAAACTGTGACCCATGGTCAGGGGTGTACTCATCAGCATTTAGGATGTGGTGTGTGTTTGTGTATGTGTGTGTTTGTGTATGTGTGTATTTACATGTGTACCAGGCTTTTCTTTGGGCCTCCAACCATCTTCCAAATCGTGACATGGAGAATTCTTATTAGTTATGAATGCTTGGCTAGCTTAGGCTCATTTCTGGCTAGCTCTTTTAACTTAAATTAACCTGTTTCTCTTTATCTATGTTTTGCCTCGGGGCTTTTTACCTTCATTCTTTCTGTATTTCTTACTTTCCTGTTGTCTCCATGGCTGGCTGGCAGCTGCCTGGCTTCTGGCCCTGAGTGTGTCCCCCCACTATCCCCCTCCTTCTCTTCTCTCTTCTTCTTCCTCTTTCTCCTATTTATTCTCTCTGCCTATCCCTCTCCTGCCTAGCTACTGGCCATTCAGCTTTTTATTAGACCAGTCAAGTGCCTTAGGCAGGCAAGGTGAAATAGCAACATTATCTTTTCATAATTAAACAAATGCAGCAGAAACAAATGTAACACACCTTTACATCATTAAACAAATGCGGCAGAAATGAATGTAACACGCCCTTACACAGTTAAAGTAATATTCCACAGCACAAACTCATGTCACATCTTTTCATAGCTAAATATTCCACAACGTACGTGAGTGCAGGTGTTCGTTCTTTTATGTACATCTGGATGCGGTGGTTGATGTCAGGTGTCTCTGTCGATTGCTGTCTGCCTTTCTGAGGTCTGGGTACGGGCTGACATATTCAGTTAGACAGTGTAGCCAGTTTGCCCTGAGGATCCAGTCTTGGCTCTGCAAATGCTAGGATTACAGAAGGGTCACCACCATACCAACCCAGCCTCAAGGTGGGTCCTGGGGATCTGAGCTCCGCCTTCATGCTTGCAGCAGGTGCCTTCTCCATTGAGTCCTCTCCCGAGCCCAGACATGTGAGTCTCAGATATAGACTTATAAGCAGCGTTATAAGGAGAGCTGTGGTACCTCTGTGAGCTTGAAATCGTTGTTAAACCTATGAGGCTGGACAAGTCTACATGGACTGAAGTATCTGGGGTGCTAGGAATTGCAGCCTCCAACCCCCTCTTTTTACCTCACTCCCAGTGTGGAGCTGCACCTGTTCACCCCGAGATCTGTAGGAGCCTCCCCCACCCCAGGGCTTGTTAGTTTACATTATCCATGTGAGTCACCTATCACACTTAACTCTTGTCTAGTCTCCCCCTCTTTCAGCTCTGGGTACAGAATTCTTCTGGGCTGTTTTTACCTCCGTGGTCACATTATTTCTCTCCCTCTTCCCCATCGCAGTGTCAACCTCTTCCATGCATTTTCCTTCTCTGATGTGGCTGCTCTGTCTGCAGTAGCCATTTCCTCCTACGGTTGCAGTACTTTCTGCAAAGTTCCATTTGTATAGTCTCGTCCATCGCCAGCTTGCCAGTTCCTTCCTGTACGCTGTTCTAAGAGCATGCACACCAAAACCAAGTCTTGTGCACTCTGAAGTCCGATCTCACCTGAGTTGATACATTTTGGTAGTTACCTGAGCTCAACAGAACCCAGCCTGTTTCTTTCCTTTTATCTTCTTGCACCCTTTGTGCCTGCCCTCTGTGATGACTAGCCTTTCTGTCCTGGGCTCTGTCCAGCAGCATAGCCTTAGTCACTGAAGAACCGTGGCTGATACAGCTGAGGAATTAATTTTTTCACTTTACGGCTTTAGATAATGTGAACAAGTCCTTTTGACTCTTCTCATCCCTGAACCATACTGTACTTTGGGGTCCAGACAGTCTGAGTAGAGGAAGTGGCCTCAGACCTTGGTAAAGTCCTGGCTGCCTTGTTCTGACTCAAGTTACTCCCAACTAGGCTTTTCATTTCTTTCTCACTATTTTTTTCCTGTATTGCTATATGCATGCCCTTAGCACGTTCTTCAAAGCCTGCCTTCAGTAATTCCCCATTGCTAACAGACGGAATGCCAAGCCTAACATTTGGGGCCTTTGCAGCCATATTTATTTATTCATTCATTATCATACCCCCCCCCCCCCCCCGCAGTCTCTGTGCTTTCTGTCCGCCCTGTGGAGAAGGATTCTGCTTTTCCACTTCTACAGTTTATTCAGGGCCCAGCATCATCACCGCTAACAATGGTCCTCACGTCCCTGCTGCTCTTCCTCTAGCTCACCTTCCACTAGCATCTCCTCTGGCCTTCAGGATGTAGCCCTTCTTGTAAGCTTTGTATCTATTTTTTTTCTATAGAATGTAGCAAAGCTTTTTGAATTTTTAGATGCTCAGTCACTTATTAACTTAAATAAATACAGATGACACAATACGAAGCCAAGGACCTGGAGTCAGAAATAGTCCCAGGGCTTCTTTGGTTTTTAGTTTTGTTGCTGTGTTGGGGTTTGGGGTTTGGAGGCAGGGGTTGTACGAAACATCAAAGTGGAAATGAGGGGAAAACAGTTATGGGTTCAAGTCGCGAGCGGGAAGACTGTTAAGAGCCTACGCTCATGTGTCAGAGCTCACCGTCTGCATCGGTTGGTTGCTGCTCTCTTTCTCTCTCTAATCACTTCCTTCTCAGAAGTCCAGAAGAAGCTCAACGATGAAAGCTTGTATGTTGTATGGTTTATTCTATCCTAGTTAATTTAGCGGTTTTTCTTATTGGGAATCTGGTAGTCCTGCTGAATCTAATTGAAAACGACTTAATCCCACAGGCTTTGCAAGGACAGATATCAAGTCAGCAGGTGGCTGTAGAGAAGCTGAAAAAAACGGCAGAAGTGCTCTTGGATGCCAAGGGCTCGTTACTTCCCGCCAAGAATGACATCCAGAAGACACTGGGTAAGGTCTTAGCTCGTTTCCTGTCTCACGGGTACATTTGAAATGGAGTATTTTATAGATAAGGAGAAAAAGTGTTCACAGATGTGTGTTGTATAATTTGTGATCTCTGCATGTGTGAACAGAAAAAAAAAATCTTCCAGATGACTATTCATGTTTCCCCCAAGTAGAGCTCAGTTAAAATCCGTGTAGAAGTTTTCTGTGGGGAGAAAGGCACTCTATACAAAATGAACTCTTCTCTATTCTTAGAGACATGTAAGTGTTCTTGATCATGTGCCTTGATCGATAAGTCATTTCAAGGCACATGTGTTTATGAATTACATGTGCATTTTATTATATTATCATATCTGATTATAAAACAAAACTACAAATTTCACAGCATAGGAAGAAAGTGTGAGTGGAGGTCCTAGAGCAGTGGTCCTCAGCCTTCCTAACGCTGTGACCCTTTAATGCAGCTCCTCGTGTGGTGAACCCAGCCATAAAATTATTTTCGTTGCTACTTTGAAACTATAAATTTGCTACTGTTATGAATAATAATGTAAATATCTGTTTTCCGGTGGTCTTAGGTGGCCCCTGTGAAAGGGTCATTTGACCCCCCCAGGGGGTTGCGACCCACAAATTGAGAAGTGCTGTTCTAAGGTTTTGTTCTTCTGTTCTGATAGACCATCGTGTAAGCCCATGTTAGAGACCATAGGAACCTGAGTCTGGAGGTGTAAAGCAGAAAGACTGCCTTCACTCTGGTTCTGTCTTTGGAAGAGGCATTTTTGATGTTTTCCATGTTTTGTTTTTTTTTTAATATTTGGTTTTGTTGTTGGTGGTGGTGGGTTTTTGCTGTTTTGTTTTGTTTTATTTTGTTTTGTTTTGTTTTGTTTTGTTTTGTTTTGTTTTGTTTTGTCTTTTTAAGACAAGATCTTGCTCTATACAGGTAGGCTTGAGAATCACTGTTGTAGCCCAGGCTGGTCTTGACCTCAAGACAGTCCTCCCGTGTTATCCTCCTGAAGGCCAAACTCGAGGCATGAGCTGCCATGCCGGGCTTTCCCTAATGTTAAATGCCTGTTATTTCATGTATTCCTTCAATGCTTTAGAGCGTGGCACCATTTTCTAGGAATGTGTGAAACAATTTATGATACGGAGAAATTTCCATACGATCTTTTTTTTTATTTCTAAGGAAAACAATAGCTTTTTAAAAAATATATTTTGGATTGTTTGTTGATTTTAAAAAAAGCAAAACAAAAAAACAAAAGCTTGCTGTGTATCCCAGGCTAGCCTTGAACTCATGAAGGATTTGCTAAACACTTAAAAACTCCGTGTGAGGAACTGGGGCCAAAGGACAAATACCACAACAAAGATTTTTCTAGTACTTTTTATTGCTTAGGAAATTACAAAAGATTAAAATTGTATTCAGAGAACTGATCAAACCATACGCATGCATGCACTTGGGATTCCAAAGTCCTCTCCAGATTCCACCATTTTAGGCCTTAGACCTAAATAAAAGGCAAGGGGTGGGGTGGGGGTGGGGGTGCAGGGGTCAAGGGTCACAGACATGCAGTCCATAGCAAACAGTCGCACCCACAGTGTATTACAACTTTGAAGGAACTTATGGATTTGGCATGGGAAGTTACGTGTCATAGCTGAACAGGTCACCGATACCACCGTGTCACTCATCATGCTGATGTATAAGCACTGCCCCCTGAGGGAACAGCTCCACTGCCAGTCACAAGCTGGGATTTAAAGCAGCGCCTCTGGGGACTTTTAGAGAGGGGTCGCACTGGAATGTGGCACTTGACTCCCCGGCTTGTAACATAGTAAACGCAGTCCTCTTCTCCATTAAGCCTTCTCTTCAGCCTCATTGTATTTTAGCAACAGGGCCCCGATTGTCTCAGCCATGTAAACTTTCCAATTCAGTGAGAGTTTGTCAAGCTGTTTACTCATGCTGTAGCATTACAACAACTTAAAAGAAGTTGTCTTGCTATTGAATCATGCGCCCTAGGCCAGACACAAGCTTATAAAGCTGTTTAGGCCACAGCTTCTAGTCTTATGTTCAGTTCAGAAAGAACTGAAATGCTTTTTTGAGTCTTTGTATAATAAATGAGTTCTTAAAAATCATGATTAAAAACAAAGACAAAGACAAGTTGTATTCCAGAGAGAGAAAGGCAGAAATTTAGTAGCCCTGTTCTTTGAACCTGTCGCTGGCCCACGGTATAGAATGTCAAATGTCAAAATGGAGAATTTTGTATTCAAGAGAAAACTAGGCAAGAAGGTAGCATTTTTCTTTTCTTTTTTTCTTTCTTTTCACCTTAAATCTTTAGAATGGAAAGTAAAGTATACCATGGGAGATAAGTTGTTCTGCTAAACTCATTTTTGCCTTTCATCTGTTATTAAACTTGTAGGTGAATTCTGTTGCTTATATGTTAGAAGCCCGGTCATAGCTTTAAGTGGATTTACTCTGTTATCCTGTTTTCTTACTGTGTTTGAGTCTTCTGTGCATTTGAAGCCTCTCTCTGACTATGACAAAAGCTGAACATGAGTATGTATGTGGCAGAATATTGTCTCTTGAGAGTAGTTGTCCAGGATTGTCACTCACCACCCCAAATAGTTATCAATACGTATTGATGTACCAGTCAGACACGAGAGCGATGGCATGGCCCACTCTTTAGACCATGCTTCCATCTCTCTGAGACACTCACTGCACATGATAGGCATCTAAGTTACTCTTCTTCACTGTTTCATTTTTCACTGTCTGTGTCTTTAAAAAGTTATACAAGATCTGATTATTCATTGGAAACGCATCATTTAAACACTTTTGTATGAAAACCTAATGTTAACCTTGGAGTGCGTGTGGAAAGGAAGAAGGTAAACAGAACTCGGTGCTTACTGGTCCCCTCTCTGTGTGGAGCAGATGACATTGTTGGGAGATACGACGACCTGTCCAAGTCTGTGAACGAACGGAATGAGAAGCTTCAGATAACACTGACCCGCTCTCTGAGTGTGCAGGATGGCTTGGATGAGATGCTAGACTGGATGGGAAGTGTGGAGAGCTCACTGGTCAAACAAGGTCAAGTGCCCTTAAACTCCACAGCTCTTCAGGATCTCATCAGTAAAAACATTGTGAGTGCCCTTTTTTAAAGGAAGGAATGCCACTTGCAGTTAAAAAACAAGTTATTTGCCTTCAGGAATAGGTAGGCTTAAAGACAGAGAAAAGAGATGCTTCTGAATACAACCAAGTAGCAAGCAGTGCTTGTACAAACGAATGTGGAAATGATTTTTGTGATGTCACTGAGAAAGGGATTTGTGCTCTTTTTAAACCTACACTCTATCTTATCTCATTTATCATTACTTCAGCCAGCTGCTCATGGGGTTCATCAGATCAATCTTGCTCTTGCCAAGCCTTTTAAAAATTAAGAGCATGGCTAATCCCCGGGCTGCATTAGATCCCAGGGGTTGCTGGGTAGCAACAAACCCCCTGCGTTCTTCAAGCAGCCAGCCAGCTGTTCTCCACACTCCCTTAAAGAGCTTTGGAATTGGCTTCCTCGAGGGAAAAATCAAACACGTCACTCATTTTCAACTGTTAGCCTTTAGTCACAGGTTGTTCAAGCTTATGTTGCTGTGAAGAATCATTTTCAAAACTCTGTGGCATTATTTGTAGACATCGTTAGAAAATACATACAATGATGGCTGTGTTTCAGATGTTGGAACAGGATATTGCAGGTCGTCAGAGCAGCGTGAATGCCATGAATGAAAAAGTGAAGACATTTGTGGAGACGACAGACCCATCCACTGCCTCCTCACTGCAAGCGAAGATGAAGAACCTGTCTACTCGGTTTTCCGAAGCGAGTCAGAAACATAAAGAAAAGCTTGCCAAGATGGTGGAGCTAAAGGCCAAAGTAGAGCAGTTTGAAAAACTCTCAGAAAAGCTGCAAGTGTTTCTGGAGACCCAGAGCCAGGCACTCACTGAGGTGGACATGCCAGGGAAAGATGTTCCGGAGCTGTCTCAGCATATGCAGGTGTGTATTATTCCTCGTTAGCCACAATGCCAAGCATGTAGACTGGTTAAGACAAGCTCATGCATTTACCAACAGTCTACCTACCAGTCATCATTCTAACTGATTCATACTTGTTTCTCCTTGAAGCATTTTTCTTTTGAATAGAAATAAAACATTTACCACACATATCATAGCTGTTACAGTATCATTGTGCGTGCCCAAACCACAGAGAAGCAAAAATACAGTGCATTTTAAAGTGTAACGTTCACTGCATCCTACCTGGCCATTGATAGCCTCTGGAGTGTTCAGCACTAGATGTACTCCATGCAACCCCAGCTGGAGGTATTCTGCTGTTACACAAACCTCTGCTGGAATGTGATTCTGAGATCTAGCAACATTCATATTGACTGATCTCAATGCTTTGCAGGAATCCACTACTAAATTCTTAGAACACAAGAAAGATCTTGAAGCTTTGCACACCCTCCTGAAAGAGATATCCAGCCATGGCTTACCAGGGGACAAAGCTCTCGTGTTTGAAAAAACAAATAATTTGTCAAAGAAATTCAAAGAACTGGAGGATACTATCCAAGAAAAGTAAGCACCCCATTCAGAATGTGTTTTATTCCACTTGGTGGTACTCAATAGCTAAGTTGCTTTTATTTATGTAAGTATATGACTGAGGTGATTTCCAAAATGTGGAGTCTTGAACTGTTACTGTATTTGTGCCTTAAATATACTCAGGAGGCTGAAGTGGGACTATAGTTTGAGGCCCTAATCTGGGCTGTAGTAAGACACTGTCTTAAGAAGCAAAACACAACAACAAAAACATCAAGTTAATATTTGTTAAAATATTGAGGTGGGAAACTGAACACTGCTTGTGTAAAAGTGGGAAGCATTGTGTAAGCACGATGGTGCTAGTGGACTATTACTGAAATGATTAAGCTCACCAAGGCCTATGGTTTCTTTGGCAAATATTGCCTTTCTATTTGCAAAGACAGAAATAACCTTGAAAAGCAATGGTTCTTGCTTTGGGGACTCAGTTCAGAAGCTACGCATATTTCAGTATGGTTCTTTTTTTTTTTTTTTTTAAAAAAGTGGGGAGTATCCTTGCCTATGCTTTGTTTATTGTTTTTTTTTTTAAGATTTATTTATTATGTATACAGGAGAGGGTGCCAGATCTCATTACAGATGGTTGTGAGCCACCATGTGGGTGCGGGGAATTGAACTCAGGACCTCTGGAAGAGCAGTCAGTGCTCTTAACCTCTGAGCCATCTCTCCAGCCCCTCAGTATGGTTCTTAGTAGCCCTTTTAATATAACAGCTTACTGCTCTCATGAGTGGATGAGGCACAAATCCATAAAGAACAGGGCAGCGGGCCTGGTTTGACCTGTGAGCCTATGTGAGAATGAGTCCTGGGGCCGCATCTTCCCATTTCCTATCTCATGTTTAGAACACACATCCCATTTTTATGATGTTTATATGAAAGAGCCCCAAAAAGATGTTTTAGAATGGTCATTTCTCTTTCATCTAGTTTTATTTCCTCAGAATTCTCTACCTAAAACTTCTGGGTTCTGTTTCTGAACCTCTCACAGAAGAAATATTCTTGGCTTTCTTACATAACCTAGGTTAACTATTCCAATTTTAAATTCAAGTAATATCTAGTCCATTAAAACATTAAAACCATATAGTCATCTGTAATTAGTCCAGCTGTAATACATCTTTATCTCCAGCATCCGAAGTCATATGTGCATGTAAGTCATCCACATGTCAAGTATAACGGTGCTCATAAGTCATGTGTGTGGCATATAGAAAGGTCCATAGAGTTTACAATGGAGCTACCTGTGCGCTGGGGTGGAGGAGCACCTGTTAAAACTCCCCAGTCACTGGGTTACATCTCTCTGGAGAGGTAGAAATGCCATCAGTCCAAAGTGCTAGGTTAAGTCATCTGCTCACTAACGTGACCTATGTTCTCCTCAGATCAGCAGTGTATACATGTTTGTTTGGGTTTTGTTTTGTTTTGTTTTTGTTTTGTTTTTCTCTGTACTTTGCTGGCTGACATTAGACATTATATAAAATGGATCAATCAAAGCTCCTAGAATTTATGTAGCATTATAGAGGATTGTTATGTACGGGTTACAGATTTTTTTGACTGTTTCCTCTCTTTGTCTATGAAAGTAACTGTAGTTACTCAGCTGATTGCATTTGCCACACAAGCAAACTTCAGCCTGGTATTGAAGAGTTGCTCTGTGCACCAAAGGTGGTTGTTAAAGTTGAGCCCAGTTTGGGAATAATGACCATTGGTTAATAATTGGCCTTTTGGAGCATATGGTTTTGCAGCTTAACTTTTGGTTTGCCTTGTTCACTAGAAAAGAAGCTATAAGTTCTTGTCAGGAGCAGCTGAGTGCTTTCCGAGACCTTGCTCAGTCACTGAAGTCCTGGATAAACGAAACAGCAAAGCAGGTTCCCATCGTGAAGCCTTCCTTGGGTGCAGAGGACTTGGGGAAATCTCTGGAAGAAACCAAGGTGGCTCATTAGACCTGATACTAACCTCTGCTTGCCTGTGTTAGTAATGAGCATCGAACCCTTTAGTCTAAAGTCATGTAAGCTGGTCTCAGAAATGCCCTGTAGGATCTGTGGAAATCAGTAATGGGATTAGCTGATCTTTTCAAGGAAGGACATAATCTCTTTGTTAATTTGATTTATAAAAAAGATGTGTTAGTGAGGCATCAGCCCCCCTAAATATTGAAGTTTCCTTCTTCATCAAATCGCAACTTAATTTCCATTTTTTTATTATCCCTTCCCTCCACATAGTAAGAGAGAGCCCCTTTTCTTCATGTGCTTGGTAACCAGTATTGGAAGACAAGTTCTTTGAATCTCTTGCATAAATAGTATATATGTAGTTTATTGTCTGACTTAAGTCATAAAAGTTATGGCTAATTGTGTCAGATTTTCTTAGAGTGAAATCACTGTCTTTACAACTTCACTGAAATTTTGGTAGTTAAAACTCAGTGTGAGTTGGAATTTTGTATGCCCTTGTTTATTTTTATTGTCCTGTTACATACCTAATGATGTGCCTGCACCTGATACAGCCCTACAGACTTACAGTTGACAGTTACTCTGGAACATTCCCGTAGCACCAGGACACAGCCTGGCTTCCACTGTGGCTGGGGGCAGAACACAGAATGGGCATTGCCCCGTTCTCCGCCAACAGTGTTAACAGTCACCTGGGCCCACAGTCATTGTTGCTTTGAAATATGCTTAAGAAGTTCAGTTATAACGTACAACTTTGAAGATCCTCAGAAGACTGAAGGATAATGTGTTTTTGTGTTTAAAGAAACTACAAGAAAAGTGGAGTTTGAAAGCACCCGAGATTCAGAGAGCCACCAACAGTGGGGTCTCGCTATGTAACCTGATAAGTGCAGTGACCACTCCTGCCAAGGCCATCACAGCAGTCAAATCAGGTATGTGCTTCGTTTCCGTGACCAGTCGGTAAGAATCGGAGCTCCTGTTGATTCTGTCTATTTTTAATTCATTCAATAACAAGGCACCTCAGCAATACAAAGTCAAAGAGGCAAGACATATGACTTTTAAAAGCACATTGAAATCCATTACGGAAAGATGGGGAGATGGCTCAGTGGGTAAACTGTGAGCAGGCATGAGGATGGGAGTTCAAGTCCCCAGCGCGCGCACACACACACACACACACACACACACACACACACACACACACACACCTGTGTTTTATACATGAGTGGGCACGGTGGCCTGCCTGTTGTCACGGCACTCAGGAGGCGGAGACAGGGAACCCTCAGAGCAGGCTGACCAGCTGGACTCACTGAACCCATGACCTCTGGCTTTGATGAGTGACCCTGCCTCAGAAAATAAAGCAGAAAGCGGTTGTGGAAGATACCCAACATCTGCTGTGGGCCTCCGCACGTGGGAGCAGACACGTTCATGTGCATGTACAAACATAGGAGCACATACACACACATACACACACACACACACACACACACACACACACACACACACAAATCCATCATGGAAAAATACCTGTTCTAATCCAGTTTTAAATCCCATGTTTGGCTTTTATTAACTACTCCATAGAGAACATAACCACACTGGCATGTATGGATAAGAAGGTGATACTGAGGAGGGGGCCGGCCGGGTTCCAGTCTGTTTGCCTTTTAGTCATTACATGGAGATCCGGAAGTTCTCTCTGTGCTGTCTCTAGTCTCCTTATACTAGGTAGTAAAGACATGAATTTGGCTTCCTGAAAAAGAAGTGAGGCGGGGGTGGGGGGTGGGCTGTTCTCTCTCTCACTCTCTTCCTGTCTGCTCCCAAAGCCCTCGGTTCTGCAGCCTGTTCTCCTGCACGCACGCATTTCAGCCTAAGTCCTGGCTGACCCCACCCTCCTCGGCCAGAGAAGGGAGTTGTATACAAATGGCGATTCCCAAGCTGATTTAATACGAATATAGTGCATGCTTTACTGAGGTGTGTTTTGTTCCTTTGTTCATTGTGTTTTCTTTTAAGTTGGAGACTAGACAGAAGGCTGATCTCATGTCTCCATTGTGGGTTTCTGAGTGTCCTCTGGTTTATCAAGTCTGACCAGGCCTCCAGCTGTCCCTATTGTGAAGACACCCATGTTCCAGCTGCACTTTTCTCCACCAGCCATTTATTCCACTCTATTAATCCCTTTGCAGGGGATGCCCATTTATATATGTTGCAGTGATCTCTCCTTCCCCGCCAGTCAGATTTCCTCAGATGCCAAGTTGCTTTTTCTTTTTTTTTTTTTTTTTATTTCAGGGCTGAGGACTGAACCCAGGGCCTTGCGCTTGCTAGGCAAGCGCTCTACCACTGAGCTAAATCCCCAACCCCAAGTTGCTTTTTCTTAAGAAGAGGAGTTCTGTTGTCTCTAATTTATCTTAGTTCCTCCTGTCTCCTTATTTATAATAAAATCTGTACTCTGCTCGGTTTTCTTTGCTTGACTATTTAAGAATTAGTTTGGAGACTCTAGGATGCTTTCACTTCCATGTAAAATGCCTTGCGTGGTGTGTGTGTGTGTGTGTGTGTGTGTGTGTGTGTGTGAGAGAGAGAGAGAGAGAGAGAGAGAGAGAGAGAGAGAGAGAGAGAGACAGGGCAATATTCAGATGTTTAAATGTTTCTGTTGATTGTGCTTATATGGGCATATCTCTGCTGTGATAGACAGCCAGTGGATGCCAGCATGAGAAAGTTGGATTTCATTAACTGTGTGGTTATGGAAACCTGCCAATACCAATGGTTATAGTAACAAAAGACAAATAGCTATTATGACCCACTAAGGAGTTTCAGTTTGATAGGCAGTGGGTTAACTGTCTGTGGTCCCCATAGCACTCTTACAGGTTAGCTGCCATGGTACCCATCAGCTTTATTTATTAGTTCTTCCAGGCACACAGCTAAGAAATAGTAGAGCTGACATTGAAATTCAGGAGTCCTACCCCAGGCCCAGGCACTACCACCCCTGTGTCCTCTCTTTCAGCATATGTGGATTTAGCTTGTTTCAGCTTAACTTTCAGAAGTTTCCTTCTTGTCTCTTTAAATCACCGTGCCTTCATTAAGCCTCTGGTAACATTGTGTAAACAGACAATTTTCAGTCATCAGGTAAAGCAGACAGTCTCTTCTCTCTTACTTTGGTTTATTTAGTATATGCATGCTGGGACCTTCTAAACTTCAGTAGCTCTGTCATTAAAATGACTTTAGCAAAAAAAAAATGACTTTAGCATAAAACAACTTAGCTACAACATTTAGGAATTAACTTTGATTAACAGATAAGCAGAAGAAAGTAAGACGCCGCGGCACTAAGAATGAACGATGGCATTCTTAAATGACCACTCCATGACGGTTTGTGTAATGATATCTACAGTTAGCAGGCAGAAACACTAAGGCAGACTGAGGTTACTTCATTGTTTGTTTGTTTGTTTGTTTTGCAGGAGGAGTAATACTAAATGGTGAAGGAACAGACACAAATACTCAGGATTTCTTGGCAAATAAAGGTGAATAGTAACCTTATCTGGTCCATGATTAATGGAATTTGCTGTTTTTGAGGAACTCCTTTTAGAGGGCAGTAGTTATATTGAAATCTTAAACTTGAATTAGAGTGGACACAGTCTCCATGGATATATTGGTACAATATCCTGTAAACACTGTCCATCTGAGATTAATAAAGCTTTAATGTTTCACTCTGATACTCGGTTTTATTTCCCTCTTGTTAATTTAAGATACATATCTACTTGGGATAGCATTTGATCTATCAATCTATTGTTTGGTACCGAAAAACTATATTATAATCTTTAAACTTATAATTCCATTACACTAACTCTTATATTTTACTATTATGCAATGTTACTATTATTCTGAGTTATTTGTCATTAACTAGCAGTATGACCTGATCTTCATTCCTAAAAGAGTCTGTGGTTTATTGTAGCTTAATAGTGACAAAGTAGAAGGACATACTATGTAGTATAAATTTAATTCTATAACTTCTCCAAAGCCCTCAGCATGCATTGGTACACTTTTCTTCCCACTCGTAGGTTTAACATCTATTAAAAAGGACATGACTGACATAAGCCACAGTTATGAAGACCTTGGCCTCTTACTCAAGGATAAAATAGCTGAACTGAACACGAAACTCTCCAAGTTGCAAAAGGCCCAGGAAGAATCAAGCGCGATGATGCAGTGGCTACAGAAAATGAACAAAACTGCAAACAAATGGCACCAGACCCCAACACCTACAGACACCGAGTCTGTGAAGATACAAGTTGAGCAGAATAAGGTGGGCTGGGTGTAGGGTGAAAAGGGCCAGTGAAAGAATTCTCTGGCCTAAGACCAGAGCCAAAGAAACATGCCTCGTCCCTAACTAATTTAGGAATTGAAAAGCCAGTCAGTCTCTGAGCAAGAAATCCAACCAATCTCTGCGCTCGTCCCAAGCTCAGGAATTAAAATCCTACCAATCCCCATCCTGAAAATCCTCCACCTTGGAAATGAAATCCTAAAGAAATCATAAGACAGCCAAGGATTACCCATGCCTCAGAAGGCAAAGGTATTCCAACACAGGTATTACAGCTCTCTTCCAGTGGGGGACAGTTTCCCTATCAAAGTGTTACAGTCCTTGCTCTGGGAAAGGTTTCCCTAATGCAAGTGTAGTACCTGTGCTCCAGCAGGGGAGGGTTTCCCTAGGAAGGTTTTCACAGCTCTGCTCCTCCAGAGAAATGTTACAGCTCTGCTCAGCTTCCTGGAGAGTTGACACGTGGCTCCCGACTACCAGGCTACCTTTCCCTTCGGCGCTGTAATGCTTACACTAGGCACACAGAAGGAAGAAGACATCAGAGAGAAGGCTGAAATTCAGAAGTAGCCCTGGTGGTCATGAGCTCTGTTCTGTTTTCTACCTAGACCCTTCAACAAAGGACTTGAGAGTTTTAACATCTGTCTTTCTGTAGAGCGGGCCCGTTGATAGTCGCTTTCCCTGCCCTCTGACATTATAAAAAGGCCTGAACAGTATAAAAAGTAACTTTGCCGATGTTAAATCCACTTCAGTCTGGGATATCAACTAGTTAACTTTTGGGGATTTAGTTAAGGGCCTGTTTTGTCTATTATAAAATAGGTTAGCTAATGCCATCCTCTTCTTTAATGGACGGTATTTCTGTAGTTGTCAAAATTGGGAAAGTAGTTTTCTATGGTGGCACTGTGATGGCAAAAATGTATGCAAATTATCAACCTGTGTTTGACTTTCACCGTGTGCTTATTCCCAAGGCCTCCTAATTCTGGAGGCCTTGACCAAAGCTGATTTGCCTGTAAGTCACAAATTACTGAGAACAGCTTGCATTTCTCCATAGCAGTTCAGAAGTAGAAAATTCCCTTCAGGAACAGAGTCGGTCATTACCTCCATAGTCAGAGTGTTCCTCTGAGGGATTTCCGGATCTCACAGTTGAAGATGGGCAAAGAAATGATGAGAATTATCAGCTGCATAATCCAGGTCCTCACCCAGCCACCTCAGCATTTAACTTAGGACTTTTTTCCTCTCTGGGTCTTCCCAGAGGGGAGGGAATGTTATATCGTAACTGGGCTCTCTGTCTTTGATGTCATAGTTTTGTGCAGTTAATGACTTCTTTTTTTTTTCCTTCTTGTCAGTCATTTGAGGCAGAGCTGAAGCAGAATGTAAACAAGGTACAAGAGCTAAAAGACACGTTGACAGAGCTGCTGAAGGAGAACTCAGAGGCCCCCGAGGTCCCCACCTGGAAACAGACGCTGACAGAGATGGGTGAGTCTATCCTGTGCCGCAGCTCACGGATGTCAGAATGCTGTTCAGAAAGCGTCCAGTAGTCTCGTTTGCTCTTGGGTTATCTTTAAATGTTTCCGCATCTGTTTTTTGAATATTTAAAACTGTGACTTCCAAGTCCATTGTTCTGAGAACCGGCATTCAGCTGTTTTTATGAAAAGGTGGGTTGGATGGTTGATAATAAATGCTATGCACTGAGGAGCGTTTTCACCAATGCTTATTCTCTTTATATTGGCTTTGTGCTCATGGTTGGTATCCCTTGTTAGGTTTTCTTTCCTTCGTTCACCTGGAAAGGGCAGGCTCCCTTCTCCTCCGTGAGGTCCTCCGTGAGGACTCCTCCAGCCCTGTCTTGTAGCTTTTCTTTCTCTCAAGCCAGTGTTGAAGGAACATTGTGTGACCCTCCCAGCCTGTCTTTGTATAAACTGTTGGTAGGAACAGACTTCTCTTCAAAGAACTCTTCAGTTTGTGTGAGCTGAGAAGACGAAGAAGGAAAATTTTCTCACTTGATTCTGTTGTTCAGAGGTTTCCGTAAGTTAAGGTCTGTCTCTCTAGGAGCCATGGTGTGTGCCGTGTGAAGTGCGTGCCATGTGTCCTAGGGGTGACTTGACTTGCCATCATTCCGCTAGGTTGATTTCAGACCTTCTTCTCTTTAGTGTCAGGCGTCACGAGCTCAGAAACAAAGTGCAGAGGTAGACAGGATCCAGCTCTCAAGAGTCCCTCTGCGTCATAGTTCCTCCCAAGTTGGTGGCTGTCCTTGGATATCAAATTGACTTGAGCAGAGTGTTGCCAGGCATTTTAGAATAGAAGTGGGAGTGAGGAGTGTGTGTTTCCTAAAATGCCTCCTAATGCTTGTGGTGATTGTCTACCCTGTCTGCTTTTGCTAACAGTCTCTCTAGTCAGATTATATTGGATTAGAACTTGCCATATAGAAGGATGCCTGTGTCCTATTCAAGTTTGTCCTTTAGTATATTGTGCCAAGTAACCAAAAAAAAAATCTCTTGGGGCTAGTGGACACAGCTCGGTCAATAAAGTGCTTGCCGACATATGAGCCTGAGGACAGTTCAGTGCCCAGAACCCATGTCAAAGCACTAGAGTGGTAGCACAAACTTGTAATCCCGGTGCTGAAGAGGCAGAAACACGTAGATCCTTGGGACTACTCAGACAGCCTAGTCTACTGGGCAAGGACCAGGCCAGTGAGAGACCCTGTCTCATAGAGGAAAAACCCAAGACAAACAAAGGTCACAGCTCCAGGAACAGCGGCTACGGTTGTCCTCAACTTCACATACGTATACATATGTGTCATGTGTACCCACACACGTTAAAAACAACAACAACAACAACACCTGAAATAAACTGATCACACCATGTAGTTATTGTTTATGGAGTGATAGATGGGTTTAAGTGCTTGACTTGGTGCTCTGATAACTAATGCTTCACCTCAAGAGGTATGCTCTGTAGAAACTAGGAGAGCAAGAAGGCTCTCTGGCTGAGGGTAAGAGCCTGTGGGACTGGGAATGACGGACAGGAATAGGAGATGCTACAAGGAAATGCCCAGGTATGGCTTATGTGAGCATGAGCTGCTTTGGTGAGAACATTCAGATTACAAGGGCTAGATCAGAGGATTCATCTCAATATAAACACAAGATGAGTGTTCCAGGGTCAGGTTGTGTGTGACAGGTCCTGAATTTTGGACAAATGTCTTCAGATTTTATCATCTAAATGATGAGAAGTTATTGATTGAAGGATTTGAGTAGGGAGATGATATGTTTTAAAAAATGGTAGTTTTCGAGGGAAAGTATTTTAGAATTAAATGGCTCGCAACTGAGAATAGCAGGAATATGAGTTACGTGAGTGCTAAGCTGTGTCTGTAGCTTCAGAATGTGCTCTTTGCATCCACATACACCTCTGTACCACTTGGGAACTTGTGAGACATTTGAACTTCCGGATCCCCCACTCCAGACCTACTGCATCAGGCCCCTGTGGGTTAACAGTCCCTCCATGTGGTTCTGTAGCAACTGAGTTTGGGAAGCACTGGAGTCTAGGAAAAGTATGGTGTAGACCATGGCAGAATACAGCACTGAGCGTGTCCACGAGGGGCTTGAGGCTGTGATGGCATAGAGGGAGAGCTCAGAGGGCATCCAAAGTCATTGTGGAGCATTAGGGGTCACGAGTACAGACTGCTCCTGCAGAGGACCTGAGTTCAGTTCTTAGCACCACATCAGGCAGCTCCAACCACCTGTAACTCCAGCTCTAGGGCATCCAGCACTTCTGGCCTCTGAGGGCACCTGCACTTGCGCATAACACACACACACACACACACACACACACACACACACACACACACACAATTAAAAATAAGATGTTTTTAAAAATCATGAATTACTGCATCTCAGTGAAAAGGAAGAGAGGATGGCCTTTGAAAGAAATACAAGAACAGGAACAAGCATCAGTTTTTAGAGGGACATAGTTAATAGTCCCTGTGATGGCTCTGAATGCAGTACAACCCAAAATCATGGTGAGGGTTTTTTTTCTGTGTGTGTTTCTTTGCCAGGTCATTGTCCTGTCCTCAAGTGTGAACTTCTTAGAAGTCAGTGTCATGCCACAGTCATGAGGTTAGACTGACCTTCACAGGACTGCTGAGATCTCGTACTGTACCTTCGTAGCAGTTGGTTGATACTGAGTGAATGTAAAAAATGCTTGAGGGCGAATATGCAAGTCTGGAAGCCATTTGCCTAGAAATACTTGAGGACTTTTTTTTTTTTTAAAGATTCGGGGTTGTGGTATGGCTCAGTAATAAGAGAACTTGAGATTATCTCTCTCTCTCTCTCTCTCTCTCTCTCTCTCTTTATTGACTGTATAGGACTTTTAGAAAGACTGAGAGATCACAGGAACCTGATTGTTTTGAGGAATTTTAATATTTTTACCTTCTAAAATAAGTTCAAGTTGTTTTACTTATACTATAGTTAATATACAATTACTAGATACATAATGTTATAACAAAGAATAAAACAGTAGGTGTGGTTGGTTTGTGGAGAAGGAAGCTGAGACCTGTTATCATTTAGCGTGAACATTATTAGGAAAGAGAGCCTTGGGACCATGGAGGCCACGATCAGGCCTTGAGGTGGGGGGAGAGCATTAGAGAGAACTGAACATCACAACAGATGGGAAGAACCCACATGACATGGCAGGACCTTGAGATGAGAGAGCGTTATAGGCATTCTGATTGCTGCTGTGGACAACATGAAGGGGAATCGGGCCTTCAGACAAAAAGCCCCTGTAGAAAGGAGATGTTTTGATTGTTACAGTTTTGGGCACTATGGCTTGCTCCCCCACATCCCCTCCAGCCCAACCTGTTGAGGTCTGTATGATCCCAGCAGGGGCTGTCAGTTCTTATCTCAAGGCAGAAACTGCAGGTAGTTATGGCTGATGTCTCCAGACTTCATCTCACAGTGACCAGCTTCCTAGAATGGCAGGATCGTGATCTAATACAGAATACCTGTGTGGTCTCACACACTAAGAACTAATGTGAAGGAGAGTTACAAGATGTGGGCAAGGACTGGAGTTGTAGTTCCCTGGGAATGCACTTGCCTAATATTAAGGCCCTGGGTCTAAATCCTAATACCAAAGAGGGGAAAAAGGAATGACATCTGTTACATATCATTTTGAATCACATGATTACAGTTTTCCAGTGGTGACATTAAATGTACAAAAACCAAATGTCACTGTCATCCTTTTTCTTTCAGACACCAAGTGGCAAGAGCTCAACCAGTTAACAGTTGATAGGCAGCAAAAGCTGGAAGAATCCTCCAATAATCTAACCCAGTTCCAGACCACAGAGGCCCAGTTAAAACAGTGGCTTGTGGAGAAAGAGTTGATGGTCAGTGTTCTTGGGCCCTTATCCATTGACCCAAATATGTTGAACACACAGAGGCAGCAGGTGCAGGTGAGTGCGATCTGGGAACAGCTGGGGTGCAGCCCTTTGACTTAGCAAGGCAAATGTTTTCAGTGTAAACACGTCAGTGTGGCCAGTGTGTGTCTTCCTGCTGTGGGACATACACAACAGGGAGACAGCCACAGTATTTCCCCTGAGCCAGCATGCGGGGCAGACCCTCCGCCCGCTATCTGGCCATATTGTAGTTGTTGCAGACCCACTAAACATCAGGGGTCTCTGAAGGGTGAACATGATTGCCTGAGTGATGGTGATGCTGATAGATGTTTTGTATCGTTCATAAAATTATCCTTTGAGGCTGCATTCACTTTGGTGGAAACTTGAAAGCTCATGCAGTAAGGTCCTGAGCAGGAGACAGAGCAAAGTGGGGACAAGGACAGAGACTGAGGGGACAGAGAGAACCTCAGAACCTAAGAGTCTTAGTCATTCACAGATAAGCCCACAAGGGAAAAAAAATGTAACATTTAAGTCAGACAGAAGAGCACAAGGTCTGCTGTGGTTCCTGCTGTGTTTCCATGGGGGTGAGCGGTGGTCTCAGAACAGGGAGGAGGAGGAGGAGGAAGAAGAGGAGGAGGAGCAGTGGCCTCAGAGCAGGGAGGAGCGCCTTTAAGCCAGATGTGTCACCAGGTCTCAGGGGGTTAGAGTTATGTGTTCTAGTTCATAACTGTTCATAATATAAAGAAAACAAAAAGATAAAAAGAAAATATCTGGAGAAATATTTGCTTGTCATCTTAGCGGTCTGAAAAGAATAGATAAATAAATATAAACATAGATGAAAGATTAAGTACACCCCAAGGAAGGCATTTTGGGGTCATTTCTAATGACAGTCACGATGAGCCTCTGCATTCTAAATAATAAAATTTTATCTCTAAATCTTTAATGATAAAGATTGTAAATGTCAGTAAGTCCACTATTAAAAAAAAAACTTTCATAAGCCAAGAGCACTTGAGCATAATAAGCGGTTAACATTGCATTTTCTTCAATGTAGAATGCTAGGAAGTAATAAGCTAGCAAAAAAGAAAAGATGATTTAGGCAAGATAAACATGGCGTTGGTAATGTGAACTCAGTAGCAATGTCTCCTGCGCATCTGGAAAGTGTGAATGAGCATTTATCTGTTCATTTGCTGCTACAGTTTATATCATTCTTCTTACCCTTATTTTAAACACGTTGCTCACTGTGAAGTACCGTGGCTCTTTAAATTGGTTTCAGATAATCGCACTGTCCTCAAAAACATTAAACAAAATTCAAAACAAACTAGAGAAGTTAGGACCATTTCTATGTGTTTGGATGCTTAAATTTATGTTTTCTCTAACTAATTATACAACCCTTTGTTTATTTTCTACGGTTAACCTAGATTCTGCTTCAAGAATTCGACACTCGGAAACCTCAATATGAACAGCTCAGAGCAGCCGGCCGGGGCATCCTGAGCAGACCCGGGGAAGACCCTTCTTTACACAGGATTGTGAACGAGCAACTGGTAGCTGTGACCCAGAAGTGGGACAACCTGACGGGACAACTGAGGGACAGGTGTGCCTGGATTGACCAGGCTATTGTCAAAAGCACACAGTACCAGGGCCTCCTGAGAAGTCTTTCCACTACCCTGAGTGAGTTGGATGACAGGCTCAGCAGCAGCCTCACTGTGGGCACACTGCCTGATGCTGTGAACCAGCAGCTGGAGGCGGCCCAGAAACTGAAGCAGGAAATAGAGCAGCAAACCCCACAGCTCAGGGCAGCCCAGGCGCTCTGTGAAGACCTGTCAGCGCTGGTCAAAGAAAGCTACTTGAAAGCAGAACTGAGTAGGCAACTGGAAGGCGTCATGAAATCGTTTAAGGATATTGAACAAAAAACAGGTTCGTCCCTCTTTGTATATACCTGTTTCCTGGTCAGAAATTGGTACCCTGAATTGCTGTTCCCGAGCTCTTGGTGATAATTTATGACTGGGAATGGACCCGGATTCCCTGGGTACAGGTACACGAAAAGAGTTCCACACACATCAGAAAGATGTTCTGCACACAGTCCACACACAGCAAATGCTCTAACTCTGGGTGTCCCAAGTTGATCTTTTAAATACATAGACACTTCTATTGTGTTATATTGTCTTACTTCATCGGAAAAGTAGATGAATAGTTATTTGAAAGACTTTGTTGAAGCGCGATCCTAATTAGTCTTAACAATAAAAAACCCAGAGTCAGATATTAGTGTAAAAGCTGAAAGATCAGAGAAGCAGAGCAGCCAGACACTTCTTACCCCTTTGAAATCTCAGACGGAATAGAGATTCTGTCTCTGCGAATCCTCAGAATGAATGGGGCAGCCAGATCCTGTCCACCTGCCTTATATTCCTGTCTCCACCTCCCTAGTGCTGGGATTAAAGGCGTATACCACCACCGCCCTTTCTTTTTTAGACTGGTTCAATCTTGTGTAGCCCAGGGTAGCCACCTCCCTAGTGCTGGGATTAAAGGTGTGTGTCACCACTTCCTGGCCTCTATAGTTAACTAGTAGCTGGCTCTGCCCTCTGATCTCCAAGCTTTATTTGTCAGAACACAAACAAGATATCATACAACACTTTGTGTCTTTAGCTCATCTATAATTAATTTGTATGATACTGTCACAGAAAACTTTTCTATAGAAATGTGTGGATTTCTCTATTTTCCTCACTCACCTGTAGCAATAATTCTGTGACAGACTTATGGCCACTTACTAGGCACAGTGGAGTTCATGAAAGGTCCTGCCAAAGGACAAGATTCACTGGTTTGTTCTGTTCCAGAAGTCCACTAGTTTCTAGGCCTTGCCTCTAGTCGTATCTGACTTGTCTTTTAATTGGTTCAGCTTTGGTATTGATTATAGCAACCATTTCAGACTTCTTTTACACAGAGACAGCATAGGATAGTAGATAGAATCTGCATGTGTTGGTGTCCTGGCTGGATCTCAGAACTGAAGTACCCGGCAAAGAGTTGAATACCCAAGAATGTGGAGAAGTCAGAGAAATGGGGGAAAGTTGTATTTGATATGAAACAGGTTATTGATAGCACACACAAGACCTGCATAGGTTGAAACCAGACAAAAGCCCAGTGCTGAGAAGGGGAAGTGGACACACAGTCTTCCCCTCACCAAGAAGCTGTTTGCAACTGATGCATTTTCTACACGGAGTATTACTGGGTAAATCAACCACATTCCAGGGCAGGGCCCATGCCTGGATGTAGTTGTCTACAAAAAAAACAGAGTCCGTGTGTGTGTGTGTGTGTGTGTGTGTGTGTGTGTGTGTGTGTGTTTGTATTTTTTTTTTTGGTCTTACTGATTTTCTTTTTTCCTGGTTTGTTTATTATTGTTGTTATTGTTATTTTAGAGAGAGTAAGAAGAACTTGAAGTTGTGTAGGTAGAGAGGTGAGGAGGATCTGGAAGGAATTAGGGAAGGGGGAAATATAATCCAAATATATTTATGGGGAAAAGGTGTTTTAAATAAAATTAAAAAAAAAAAAAAAGAAGTGAGTGATTGAGATATCCAGAACTGTACCATTGTCGAGCTGTCTCACGCTGGCGTGGAGAAGGCGTTCTGAGAACAGGCCTGGTATGTCATGTCCACACCTTGTACCTTCATTTTTACCATTCCCATGGCTTTTGTCTTTACCTAATAGCTGCCTTCTTGCCCTAGCCGCCTCATACTGTATTTGTCTCTCCTTTTCCCCCTCTAGCAGTAGCTCAAGTTCACTTACAGTTCCTAGAGTCAGTGCTAAAGTCTGCTTTCGGATAATTGCATACCATCACTTGGAGATTTTCGCTGACTTTTTAGAGATAATGTTAAGAACGTCATGTAAAATAATACATTTGCGGTGTCTCTTTCAGAGAATCATGTTCAGCACCTTCAATCAGCCTGTGCAAGCTCTCACCAATTTCAGCAAATGTCTAAGGATTTTCAGGCTTGGCTTGACACAAAGAAGGAAGAACAAAGAAACTCTCCCCCAATATCAGCCAAATTTGATGTCTTGGAGTCATTACTTAAAGCACAGAAAGACTTCAGCAAAACTTTCACTGAGCAGTCTAACATTTACGAAAAAACCATTGCGGAAGGTGAAAACCTGTTATTAAAAACACAGGGGGCGGAGAAAGCAGCCTTACAGTTACAGCTTAACACGATTAAAACCAACTGGGACCGATTTAGAAAACAGGTGAGCGAGAGGGAAGACAAATTGAAAGACTCACTGGAAAAAGCCCTCAAGTACAGAGAGCAGGTGGAAACTCTGCAGCCGTGGGTAGACAAATGTCACCAGAGTCTGGACAAAGTCAAGTTCTGCCTGGATCCTGCAGAGACAGAGAACTCCATTGCCGAGTTAAAGTCTCTGCAGAAGGAAATGGACCACCACTTTGGTATGGTGGAGCTACTCAACAACACAGTCAATAGTCTACTCAGTGTCTGTGAGGTAGATAAAGAGGTGGTTACAGATGAGAATAAGGCATTGATCCAGAAGGTAGACAGGGTCACCGAACAGCTTCAGAGTAAGAAAGTCTCCCTGGAGAACATGGCCCAGAAGTTTAAAGACTTCCAGGAAATCTCCAAAGAAGCCAAAAGGCAGCTCCTGTGTGCAAAAGAACAGCTGGATGTCCATCACTCCCTAGGGCCCCAGGCCTACAGTAACAAGCACCTGACCATGCTCCAGACTCAGCAGAAGTCACTCCAGACCCTGAAGCATCAGGTAGACTTGGCAAAAAGGCTCGCCCAGGACCTCGTGATAGAAGCTGCAGCCTCAAAGGGAACCGCTGATGTTCTGTTGCAAGCAGAAACATTAGCTGAAGAGCATGAAAGACTAAGCCAACAAGTGGACGAGAAGTGTTCTTTCCTGGAAACCAAGCTGCAGGGTATTGGCCACTTCCAGAATACCATCCGAGAGATGTTTTCTCAGTTTACAGAGTTCGACGATGAGCTGGACAGCATGGCTCCAGTGGGAAGAGACATAGAAACACTGAAAGAGCAAAAGGCAGCCATACAGACCTTCCTGAGGAAACTGGAAGCCCTCATAACAAACAACGGCAATGCCAATAAAACCTGCAAGATGATGCTAGCCACAGAAGAAACCTCTCCTGACCTCGTTGGAATCAAAAGGGACTTAGAAGCCTTGAGCAAACAGTGCAACAAGTTGCTAGACCGAGCAAAAGCCAGAGAAGAGCAGGTGGAAGGTGCCACTGAGCGGCTTGAAGAGTTCTCCCGCAGACTGGACGAGTTCTCCACTCTGCTCCGGAAGGCTGAAGAACACGAAGAGTCCCAGGGTCCCGTGGGGACGGAAACAGAGACAATTAACCAGCAGCTTGACGTGTTTAAGGTAGGCAAGTTTACATTTTTTTCCCCTGAATGTTTTTATTATTAAAGGAAGCTTCTAATTAGTATGGAAAGACAGTTTTCTGGGTTTGTTGTTGCTGTTGTTATTTTAACCTTCTAGAATGACTGGCATATAGTACAGTAACCTGGATGAGTATGTGTGATTATAATCAGATATTGCAGGACGGTCCCAAGGCCTAGATGGTATCACTGAGTCAAAGAGAACTTGAAGAAGTTCCAGGCAAGCTTGACCTGACCTCAGTGGAGTCATTTCTGATGCCATTTATAGCTGACATCTGTAGTGACCAGAGCTGTGTTTTGAATTAGGCTTCAGATGTTTGTCTCCTAGAATTTTCTCTAGTGGTAAATTACAGTCTTTTCCCATTCTTTCTCTTTTAAATGAGTCTTCTCATCCCTCTTAATTTAATTTCTTCTTTAAACTTTTTTTTTTCTTGTAGAAGTTTATATTTTTTAAAGGCAGTATGGTATTTCATGTTGTAATCCTAGTTTTATACAGATCTTAGGCTCATGCCTGATGTAATTAGAAGTAAATTGTTTTTTATTGGACCAAGTCATGTCTGCCACTTGATAGCCCCAATGATACTTAATAAATGGAATACTACATTAAAACACTGGCTGTTTCAGTGTCTTTGGATTTGGGTTCATTTATGTCAGTGAAAGCAGAAGCATAGAGCAAAGATAGGTTCATTCCTGGCAACAGGGATGTCAAGCATCCTTAACAAACTATCAAGCATGTGCTGTTTGTGTGCCACAAACCTTTTGCAGTTGTCATGGGTCTTGTTCTGTTTATGAGATGTGCTTTACTTTCTGTCAAAGACTAGTACAGGGATTTTGCACCATTATCCTCTATGATAAAGGAAGACCAGATAGAACCAAGATATGTAAAACTATAGGCTGGGCTCTCAATGTAGAGCATATGAGAAACCCAGTGTTCAATGCTCAGGTTCAGTTGTTTCCCATGGAAAGAATAGAAATTAAGTGGACTTCCAAACTTTTTTGTTGTTGTTACATCTGATATACTGTTTCCTTTGCTTGTCTTGTAATGGGGCTTAAGTGAGTGAACTCTGAAGATAACTTTGAATATCTATAATCACTACTTGCTGTTTATTGTTGGCAGACGTTTTTGTCCCACCAGCAGCTCCCAAATAAACACAATGAGGCTTATATTAATTACAAATGCTCGGCCAATAGCTTGGGCTTGTTACTAGCTAACTCTTACATTTATGTTAACCCATATTTCTTATCTATGCTTTGTCATGTGGTTTGATACCTTTTCTCAGTACAGCATGCACATTTTACTTCTCAGCATCTGCTGGCAACTCTCTGACTCTGCCCTTCTTCCCCCCAGCATTCTCAGTTTGACTCTCCCACCTTACCTTATTCTGTTCAGCTCTTGGCCAGTCAGCTTCTTTATTAAACTAATCACAGTGGCATATATTCACACAGTGTAAAGGACTATTCCACAGTTTATTACATGCCTTGGGAGCACAGTCCGCTTGGGATTTAAAAATCTGTAATTCTAAGAACTGAGGAGACACAAACATAGATGTCATTTGTTTGTGTGTACCCTAAAAAAGTAATAATTGACAGCAAGTAGCAGGCGTGTACCTTAGGTTTGGTCTGTGTCAAATACATTGTAGTATCAGCCATGCCAAGTAGATGCTGTTCATCCCTAATTATTACACATGTTGGTGATTTGCACAGAGTCACACAGGTGATAATATCACAGCCTGGGTATTTTGGTGAAAATCATACAATGCCATATGTCAACTGTATTCTTTGTGTTTTAGACCTGATTTTCCTCTGGAAAATTTTCATATTGGCTTTGTTGTAGGCCTAAGTTATGAACCTGAGTAACAAGCCACTGTTACGGTTCATTTTGGTCCAAAACATCAGGAACCCCGACTTAAGAACAGTGTGAACTCAGTGTGTGTGAAGCTGGCGTGGTGTCCACGCTGTGAGGGCTATGATAATGAGCATCCCAGTGAGTGTGCTGGGGGTGAGGTGGATCCAGACACCTCGTCCTTTAGTGTTTGTGTCTGTCCCTATTAAAGCGGCAAAGGAGCCTGCTTGTAATGCAGATTTTAATTTAACTTCTGTTGGGTCTTAGTCTTTTGTGGAATTATTTTCAATATATTTCTTGAAAATTTAAAAACCAATTCAGTGGAATAATTTGCATTGCATGAAAAGCTAGTCATTATAATGTCTAAGAATGAAACAGAAAAGCACTGAGGGGCTGGGCCTATTTTCATTATGAACTTTCAGATATAATCCAGTTTGACATTAATCCACCAAGTAGCTTTCCTTCTTCACCCTAATGTCACGGATAAAATCCTGTGATGGTTTTTCTCAGCACACAGTGCACTGCTTGAGAGCAGGACGGAAACTTAGTGGTCATTAATTACCACATGACTTGCCAGTGGGGAGCCCGACATTCACCTCATGTAATGTAGACTGAAGTACAGATCTCCCTGCCCCCTCCCCCCAAGTAGAGCTGAAGAATTGCTGTTAATTTTGACTTTGTTTTTAAAAAGGCAAAATTTATTCATGGTAAAAATATCAACTCAACTGTAATGACTTAAAACTTGTTATTCTAAATCAAACATTCCAGTCCACTATCAATCAAAAGAAGATTCCAAAAAAATTGACAAAAGACTGATGCCTCTTTAGTTAGTGCCAATTTTTAAACTATCTATTTGATTTCTTGGGACTTCCGTTTGCCTAGTTGTTGAACTAAAGTCTGAAGAGTGAGGCCCTTTTTCCACTGTTGGGAATTCATTGTGTTGTTTTCCTCCTGTGCTTCTCTACTCCTGGAATTCAGTTCTGTTGCACAGTGTCCTAACTCTGTGGCCTGAACACCAGAGTCAGTTCTGTGTGTCTCCCAGAAGGAGGGAGAAAAACGCTGCCTGGCTTCTCCTCAGTCCTGCTTGCAGAGCCCTAACTCGGGATTATTTTCAAATGAAAGCTATGTTAAGTAATATAGATGCACACATTTTGTGTGTGTGTGTAATTTATTTACTTATCTATTTGAGACAAGGTCTCACTGTCATCCTGGCTGGCCTGGAGTTCGCTATATAGACCAGGCTGGCCTCCAGCTCACAGAGATCCGCCTGCCTCTGCCTCCTGAGTGCTGGTGCTAAAGGCGTGCGCCACCCCTGCCCAGCATTCACATTTTTGTTTAATGAAACGGTTGCGTAACTGGCTACAGCATGTCCAGTGGTCCCTGTGATGTCATTAGCAGTCAGTCAGATCCCCTCATCATCACAACCAGAATCACCACATGAACTGTTGATTTCACGTTGATTTCAGTGAAGATCAAAGACACTGAACAATTAATATGTAGTGTCCCATCTTAGCTAACTCGGGACCCCTACCTCTCTCTAGTCCATGGCAAAATGATAAAAAACAAAATACACTTAGACCCTGCTTCCTGTTCATTCTGACTGCTCTTGCTGCCTCCGTTGTAATTTATTTTTTCCACACGAGTGTCTCTGGTACAAGTGGATATGAACTGGCAATTCTGTTTTCAAAATGGAAATAACATTTCATAGAACAGAGAATTTTTAAGTCAAGTTGAAATCAGAGACATAGACCAGAACATTGCAATTATGCTATAATAACTTTAGTCTGGTCCAGGTGTAGGCATTATCTAACCCAGGCAGTATTTGAATATTGGATAAATAAAATGCAAAATATCACGGCACTAGAGACACCAGGAAGTCTGCACACAGATTTCTTAAAATACTGGTTCAAAGGCCTCCACACAACTACTGTTATGTCACCATTATTTTTAAAGGTAAAATTAGAATGTCCAGAAAGTGTGTTTTAATAGTAGTATTCACATTGTTAGTAGAGATCAGAGATGAATAATCTACCCCTTTGTGTTGAGGACAAGGGGAACTAGATAACTCTGGTTTAGGAGAGGTTTGGGGTAAGGGACATGTCTTAGTGGACCAGTTTCTGTTACAGACTGTCGGCCAGCAGGCTGTGTGCCTTCCGTCAATATTTACAAAGGTGAAAACATTTTCACAATGGGAGCTACCTAGAAGAATGGGCTTACAGGAAGATCACATTCTTTAGCCACATCAAAGTAGCCTTTAGGATTTTAAGGTGAAAGAACACCACATCTGGTGGGCAAGACGGAAGCTCCTAGTCCCCGTGCAGAGATCACGCTTTCACACCTAAGCTGATGAAGTCTTGCCAAACTCCATATTCTGATCCATCCTAAGTGGGCCTAACACATGGCTGCCCTCTTCCCTCCATCACATAAGGAACACACAGGACAAACTGTCAAAGGGAGCTTGAGGGCTGGCAAGATGGCTGCTCTGGGAAAGGCCTTTGCCACCAAGGCCTGGTGTCCCATTTCACATGGTGAAGGGAAGAACCAACTCTCACGGGGTAACTTACCTCTGACCTCTGCGTGCATGCTGAATCACATATTCTCCCTCCCTTCCCCATGCACGCTCGCACACACACACACACACACACACACACACACACACACACACAACGTAATTTTGTTTAAGGAGCTTGGCAAGGAGGGGCCTCTTTCTGGGTTTGCTGATGATGCCGTGATTGTGCACATGGCTCTCTTCTGTCAATTCATTAAAAATGAAGGAAAAAAGCAGCTTTTTTTCAGTTTTAGCCAGGGTTTTCCAGAACAGGATTTAGTTTTCATTTTGCTGTTTTTGTTTTTAAGTGAATTATCTGTTCCAACTTTAAAGTGATCATAAAAACTACCCACTACAGTCACTGTAGTCCTTCCTTAAAGAGAAGAGAGCTTCCATAAAAAGAGAGCTCCATAAGTATTTAAAGTGGGAAGTTGCTTAAGTCTGAGTGTGTGTATCCAAGTGTGCAAAGGAGAACAAGAGACAAGAAAATATGCTTTTGCTTTTTTAGTATGGAATTATTATATATCTGCTTCTTGATAAGAAATTTTTATGGGCAAACTTTTTAAAAATTTTTATCATGTGGTTGGGTACGGTGTCTCATGCTAGGTTAGCCCTGTACTCCTGACCTAAGTTCCAGCCTTCTAATCACTGAGTAAATATTAATAGATGCTATGCAAATGAGCAGAAAAGAACCTAGCGTGTCAGCTGAAAATGTCTGGACTGACTCTCTCCCTCCCTCCCTCTCTCTCTCTCTCTCTCTCTCTCTCCTCTCTCTCCCTCTCTCTCTCTCTCTCCCTCTCTCTTTTCCCCCTCCCCCCCCACACACACACACACTCACACACACACTCACACACACACACATCTGTAACCGTCTGAAGGGCAAGATTACATTGTTTCTCTTATCCCCATTTTGATAGGGAAGTGTTTTCAGATTTTGCGTGGCTCTTGCTCTCCGAAGGAAGTTGAATAAGGTTATTAATGTGTGTGCTGGTTTTGCTTGCTTGACGGCCTTTGAAAACATGAGCTTTTAGATATTTCGTGTATTTATTTCAATTAGTAAGATTTATGTATAGATGACTGTCTTCTGTGCAGAATATTTTTAAGCACCTAGGAACCTCACTGAAGGTGGGACAGATTAGTGCTGCAGTTGTTGTGAGAAGGATGATGAGTGTTTGCTAAAGAGGCTGCGGACAGTTTGCATCAAATCAGACACCAAACACTTAGCGCTTTGCAGCGTCCTCCTCTGTGCTGCTTCCTGTTAACCGTGAATTACCTTCCAAGGAATAAACAGCTGCTGCATACTTGGAGGACTGTGCTCAAGCACTGCCGTCATTTGTGTGGCGGTTTTGAGTTTAGGAACTGGAGGGTACTCACAGCTTTCTTCAGCTAGTGCCTTGTCTACTTCAGAAAGAACAATACAAAATTGTTGCTCTCCATGCCTGCTTCATAACTGCAGCACAAAACTCCTATTCCTCATTTGGTTTCTTAACCAGATTTCAGGAACTGTTGGGCCAAGAGAGAATTTGGTCAGTTTTTCTAGATAATATAGTGTGTATTTACATATTTTCCACTTCGTGTTGTAGTAAACATAATGTCTCCAGTCTCTCAGGTCTAAAATTTCCATGTTTTAAGTTTATAAAATTAGCCTTTAATGACTTCCTTTAAAGTGATTTGTGGCACTTGGTAATAAGATTACTTGCAAGACTTTCCTTTAAAAGGATTTCACTTGAGAAGTATGAAGGGACAGCAGGGTGCTGTTTGGCTTATGGTTCAGTTAGTGCTGATTGTAGACGTGTCTGAGTAGACAGCAGGGAATTTAGCTAGGTTGTCTCTAGACATAACGTGCCTAAGGTCCATCTTGAAAGCGGCACTGTGATTTTGTGTGTGAGCTATCAGTGTTGACTGTTTAGAAAAGCCCTCTTACACAGTTTATTTTTCTCTCATGAAAATGTGAGTGCCCTAATGATTCATGATTGGTATGTAGCACAGCATAACATGTCCTGATCTCATCAGCAGTGGGGACTATCACTTTTGAAGTAGCTACATAGAACAAATAGAAGGTGAAAGACGAGCCAATGTTTGACCTTTATGTTAGTCTAGATGTAGCTTTCCATGTGATCTCAAGTAACACATACATGTGAATTATTGCTAGACATCTCAAAATACTGCAAATAATACAGTAATTAACTGGAACCAGAATACAATAAGCTGAAATCACTAAGGTGATAAGAATTCACACTTACACATAATCAGCTAGTGCACATTTTCCCGAGGTGCTTCCTGCTCCCAGACTGTGCTGTGCCCATTGTATTGTCTTTATTTCCCATTACGCTTTAAGATGGGGACGGGCCGTGATGATATGATGTCATTTCCCCAGCGCTTGCTTTGAATGCTTGAATTTAGCGATGAATTATCTATGAAGTTTTTACAGTGCACTGCCTGTCTCAAAGGCAGTTTATATGTTTTGCTCAGCCTTTCACAAGGATGGGTTAATACTGTGCTAATAATGACTCAGCCTAAGTTGGGCTGAGTTAGGGCCGTTCTTTAATAAAAGTTGATAAGGACCTTACAGTTTGGAGAAAGGTTCTGTCCGGGATTTCATGGCAATGATCCCTACTTCTTTGGGTAGATAGCATTCTATGCTTCTATGGTGGTGGGAGTTTGAGAACAAGGCCCTTGATTGATTTCTACTCGCTCTCAGCCTTGGAGTCAGTGCGGTGCTCCAGCGTGGTAGCTGTGGACACGTTTTTCCTTTCTCTGTGCTTGGACACCACAGAAACATGTGCTTGTTGAAACCTTTCAGTTCCGGACCAGGACATCAATGTTGGGGTGTCAGTGGGCATTTTTAGGCCTGATTTTTCTGTATGAATGTCTGCATAAATGTGCTTTTCACCTTAAAATGATAACCACATCCTGAGCTGCATCTAGTAATTGTTAGCTGTGAGTACTAGTTGTGAAGATATTTTAATTCAACTTACAGGCTTATGAAATATTTTTGGGATACCTAAGGTACAGAAGTCCCCCCCCCCAGCATTTTTGTAAAAATCCCAGAGATATACCACAACTGCTTTTTGCTTTCTTCATTTGGGGTCAGCACCGTTTTGTTCGTGAATGATTATTTTATGAGATTTTTTTATAAGGGTCTGCATGCCTTTGTAGCTAGGTAGTTTTCTGGCAGCATGGCTTATTTCATACAAGAATGGATAGAGTTTATTAAATAATTCTTGTCATTTCTGCCAAAAAGGCTAAGGTTTGGCTTGCTGAACAGTATTTTTGTAAGAACATTTGTTGAACAGATAAAAATCTGTAGATGTGATTTTATTAAATAACCAGTCTGTTTCTAGGCTCCCTGTTTGCCTGGGCCTTGCGTTAATCTCAAGAGGTTTGTGTGTGGATATTAGTAACTACAAATATTCATGTCAGCAGTGCTGGGGCGAGGTGGCCTCAGGGGTCCATTACTGTGGAGAACAGTCAGTTTTGAACTTGGGCTTTAAAGAGGAATGATAAAAAAAACACGCGACTTCAAAGTGGGACTGTTGGTCCTGCTTCAGTAACTGATTCGTCACCGCAGGAGAGCGGTTTCAGCTGAAGGACAGGGACCTGGCCGCCCCCACCCACTCCGCTCCCCAGCCCACCCCCCAACTTTCATTTAGCCGTGAGGCAGCGGTGGGAATGACTGTCCCTGAGCCGCGGCTGGTGTCAGGTTCTGCCGCCGCTGCCCTTCGGGTCCCTCCGGGATTTGAAGCCGGGAGGGGTTTCGGGATATCTGAACCCGGCTGCCCTCTCCCAGCTGCAGAACCAGCCGGCTTCCCACTGATGTCACCAAGCTGTTGCTTTACAGCCTCTAGGCCTGGAGATTCCTCCCCCTGAAACCGCTCTGGGCTGGGGAAGAAGCCGAGTGGGCAGGATGACTGCGAAGTTAAGTCACGGGAGGGCGTAGCAGGGAGCGGAGCGGCCGCCTGGGACTCGCGCCCTGGACCGGATCAGATCGATGCCGCCGGGGCTGGGTGTGCTGCGAGGCCCCGCTGCCCTGACGCTGCCCGAGCCCCGGCGGGAGCGGCCGCAGCCTGCCCTGGCAGAGGGCAGCGGCTGGGGCTTCGGCTGCCTACGAACTGCCTCTGCCTGGGAGGAAGCCCGGAGCTCGAGCTGCAGCCGCCTCAGGTGGAAGAAGCCTTCTTCAGGAAGACCAGATAAGAGTCCCGGGGAAATTTTTTTAAAGAGAAGCTTTGGACATGCTTTTTAACGGTTTAATGGTTGCTGGGTTTTACTGCCCTGACCTTTTTTTCTTTTGGGTAATTCTGGATAACCTCAAAGAAGCTTAATATGGGAAGAAAGACTGCCTGTTGGATCGAGTTTATTTATATATGGCTCCCCCTCCCATTTAAAAGAAAAATTTAACTTTTTTACACCATCAAACTTAACTTATTTTTCTCCGAGAATCTGTTCTGTGCCTTCCGATCTGAACAATACATGGCTCTTGTGTTTGTCTGCCTTTCTGAAGTTTGTCTGTAAAGGACATGGAGTTTTTTGCAAGCCATCTTTTAAGTGGATTACAGTCAGCCAGAGTTCTGCCGAAGTTAACGTTTAGCCTGTTAAAATGCTTGCTCGTTTGGAAACTTCAATCTGGAAACCTCACGCAAAATTAGACTGAGAGGAGAAATGGGCTCGGGGTGGAATGTTCTGAGTGTTTAAGCCACCCATTAGCTGTGTGCTTGTTTTTACCGGCTTGGGAGTGAGTGAAGGGAGCTTTGATAGAGTTGCAGGAGGTGGCGGGAGCCACACTCGGGGTCTTGTTGCACTTTACTTCTTAGAAGCAGGTTTTACACAGATGCACTGGTGATGACCGTGAGCACCTCAGTCACGATGCCTTGTTATTTATGCCTCTATGCTGGACCCAACACCACGGCTCTATTCACAAGTCGACCTTCTTGGAAAACGTTGCACTGTATTTCTTCCTTCGGGTGTCAGAAGCTGCAATATTTGTTCTGACTCTCTGGAAAATGGGGAAGCCACTCAGCAGACCAGACTGTTTACGCCAGAATCCTCCATGTGTAGGGAAGGGTGAGGAGGAAGAGGACCTGAATATTGAGGACTGTTATGTCCCACAGCGGTCGATCTATGACACAGTTAGACTAAATGAACAGATAGACTCAGGTTCCAAAGGGAGTCTGTCATCCAGGCATTTCACAGAGCGGACTTTGCCCTACAGTCACCGGACACTGGATGGTAGTTCTTTGTGCTCCAATGGTGCCCTTTCCTCTTCCAGTATCTTCGAGCTGAGAGGTCGGGAAGCTAACAAACTAGATGAGAAGGCGATCTTTGATGCCCTCAAACTCAATAGTGACGTCATTCGAAACACCGGTCCGCCCAAACCCAAGTCTCAAGCAGAAAAGAGAGAGCACAGGAGGTCATGGCGGATGTTTGTTCCAGCCAATTTTATGGATCATGCAAACAAAAGTGAAAGTCCTTTTGTTGAACCTACTGACGTGTCTGATGCTGTTACCAAGGCCAGCAAGTGCAGATGGGGCACTAATTCTCAGACTTCAGAGGAAGATGACTCCGGTTTGTGTAGTCCCCCCGCAGAGAAAGAGGAAAAACAGGGCACTTTATGTGGAGACCAGCCACAGATTAGAAGCCTGTCTTCTGCTGAAGATATTCATATATCAGAACAATATAGGCCACTTTTTTCTGCTAACTCCATCAGTGAGCAGAAGATCCCTCTGCTTTCATGTCGAAGTCCCCACCCTGATGACAATGTCCAGGTGATTCTGCAGGATGTTTCTTCACCCCAGGGCAACAAATGTGTGAATGGTCCCAGGGCACTCCATGGTGAAGATGGTTGTGTGCAGAGCCAGTTGAGAGAGAATACAAAGTGCAAGGCATTAGTCATGCCGAGAGGTGGAGAACACGAGTGGACTTCCCACTCTGAAGAAGAGGAGACAACTTTCAGACAAGAGGAGTCCCAAATCACGGCACACAGCAGGGAATGTATGAAGGAACCCCTTCAGAGTTTAGAACGCTCTCCCACAGACCTAGCAGAGCGGCATGTAGACTTTGGTAACACAGGTTTGCTAGAAAATGTGGTACTGTTGACCCAATATGATTCAGCCGAATGCAACATGGCATCCAAGGGTGACGTAGAGGCCCCCTTTTCTGCCCAGGAGATGGCGGTGACCCAGAAGAAAGGCTCCCACCAACTCATACCAGTAAAAAAGAAAACAGGGCCCAGAAAAACGGGGGTCCAGGCAGGAACATTGGACCCAGTCTGCAATGGCCTCCAGTTGGCCCAGGTAATTAATGGAATTGGAAAACCACAGGGGCAGTTGCCTGTGGTTCTGTTTCAGACTGGTCAAGAATGATTGTAGTAATGATCAAATTTGGTCACTCATTTGAGGGCTTTGATTAGCACCCTGCCAGATGCCAGCAACTGATAAATCCATTAGTGTAACAAATTAATTAGGGATCGTTGGGGAATGATCATTCCCAGATGTTCAGGAGGGGCCTGTGGGGATACAGACAGTGGCTGTTGCAGTCCATTCAGAATTCCCCCACTGTTAATTTAGGTTAATGTTTGGTTTCTGCACAAATTGAGGGTTCAAATAGTGCCGTTTAAGGGCAGTTGTTTTGAGTCTATTAAGCAGCAACAGGCTTAGTCATAAAGGTACAAACACAGTAGTACATTGTTGTGGTCTGCAGAGCACTCCACCCACCAGCTTACAGGGGCCCTGTGTGGGAGGGGAGAGGAGCTGGTGTGGTTTTGCAGGCCTCGTAGACCCTCACTCTTTAGGGCTGCAGATGAGGTAAGACAGTAAAGGGTGCAGCCTTGTAATAAGTGGAGCTTGTCCATCAAGCCTGTAATTTTTGTCTTCCCACTCAGATTCAAGGTGGCTATTTTGGTGCTTCCCCTAAGCTCTGCTGGTAAACTTGGCCTCGGAGTTAACTTCATTTTATTTTAAGGTTCTCTGTGTTTGTGTGCTATGAGTGGGGAGGGAGTGGGTGGGACGGGCAGGACTTTATGGGCATTTGTTAGCACTCAGAGATAAGGAAACTAAACATACCAGAAGCACTGCGTGTTCCGTGCCCACTGTCCACACCTCTCCTTGGGCCTGCAGCAACTGCTCTGCTCATTTAAAGGGTTAGCAAAACACCTTTTCCCTATAAAGGATTTCATAGCTGATGTGTGAAGTTGGGTTTTCCCCCTAACTCAGCTGTTGGTGCGGTCATCTTGAAGAATTTTGGAGAATGATCACAGACTCATGTAGACCTGCTCTGATAACAAACCCTTGATTTAACCAAGATCAGGATTGCAGACGGTTTACAAAACTGAGAGAGAAATAAAAGTTTTTCCCTGAAACATTTTATAACATTCAAGAGTGCAGCCGTCTTCTTGACCCTGTGAGTATATTTTTGTCGATTGTTGAACGTCCCCTTACTTAGCTTCTGGAAGTGGTAACTTAGAATGTTCCATAGAAAAGAAACAGAACCGCAGTGCCCGGGTCTTTCGTCACCGACAGAATTAGCGAGTCACACCTTTTCTGAGGCTTAGGAGAGCGTGACTTTTTCTCCGCTCCGATTGGGCATCTGCTGCTGTCTGCAGTATGTGTTTCTTAAAGCTGCTAATTGACATAGAACTCCTTAGCCAGCACAGAAGTGTCTGTCTGCATTTTCAGTGGAAAAAGCAGCTTGAACTTTTTGTTACCAGGGACGTTCAGAGGAAACAATGGCTCGTTTGTTTGCTGTTGCCCACGCATTGGCTCTTACAGTTAGCATAGAAGTATCCTGTGTGCTCAGCACAGGGCCAGGGCTGGGGAATTGTCTCCTTGGCCTCAACTCCTTCACAGTTATTTTTCACACTTTATCTATAATTTTCTCCTGAAGTGCTCTTTTAATGTATCTGCCTTTCTTATGTTTCCATATGTTCTGTTTATCCAGCCATTAATTACTTTTTTGGCGTCCTTCAATGTAATGACTCAGAATCCCAAACCTTATTCTTCCTTAATATCTGTGTAAAATTTTCATCAGTGAGTTAAAAATAATTGTTTTTTTTTCTCATAGCATTCTCCAAGCCCGACACTGTAAATATTAATATTACCTGTTAAAAAAAAATGGTTTGTTACCTTCATTGTTACCTGGAAAGGGGTTGATTGCATCCACCCAAGATAGGTGTATCTTTTCTGTGTTGATACCCACTTGGCAAATAACTATTGAGTACATATTTCTATCTAGGTACCCTTGCAGGCCCAGGGTATAGAACTATTATACGCAAAACAGTAATTTCTGTTTCTGTGAATTTGTATTTTAATCTAATATAGTACATCTTTTATAAGCCACAAGCAGCTGGGGGTCGACCGTATGTTGGATAGGATGGACAGTAGGGAGAGGGTGCTGGGAAACTGTTGACAGCAGATTGATGAGTAGTATCGAACAGAGAGAAAACCATAGCCAATGTGTGGGTCCAGATCCAGGGATGAGGGGCCGTGTGTGTCGGGGGCCATCGTCTCAGTCGTGCCTGTCTTGACAACCTTTTCTGTGCCTTTGGTGTAGAGCTCTTCTCCTCAGCCTCGACTGTCATTGGAAGACTTGGTCTTTTCATGGTGTCCCAAGGCTTTCTCATGTTCAGTCGTTGACTTTTATTGAATGATTAATTCCTCCACCTTGTCCTCAGGAACTCCTACTCTGTCTTCTAGATGTTCCATTCTGTGGGCAAGGCTTCCCACTAAGATTTCTTAATTTGGTTTATTGATTTGTTTGTTTTTTTCGTAGCATCATTTCAATTTGAGTTTTCTGCGGCAATTCTATGTCTCTGTTAGATTCTGTTGTCATATTTTGGAAATATTCTTTTTTTTCATTCGGATCTTTGTTTTTGTACTTCTGGGGTACATCATATCCTCTTTGAGTTGTTTGAACGTAGTTTAACCGTTCTTTCAAATTCTTTGACTGTGGGTTCTTCCAAGCTGTCTCCATTGGAAGCCATTACATACGGATTGGCAGTCTTGGGAAGAGACATGTTATCCTGGTTTTTCACATTATCCTTGTTTCTGCACCAGAACTTGTGCACCTGAAGTTATCTGGCGAACTGAGTTTTTCTTTCGTATTTTATGATTAAAATTCAAGTACCCCCTCTTTCAATGGAGATGTTTACAATGTTCAGGAGAGGACTATGTCATTGTAGGCGTGAGGTGTAATTTTCCTCTGGGCAACTGAGATTCAAGGCCAGAGGCTCTAACCCTACCCTTTCTCTTAGAGTCAGGTTCTAGGTCAGCTCTAGCGTCCTCTCTGCCACTGGCAGCTATTAAACACCCTGTGCCTATGGGTCTTACCATGTCACCTTGGGCGTTCCCCTGCGGTAGTTGTGGAACCCCCGTGTGCCCTGTGTCCACATGCCTCTGCCTTCTCCATTCCGCTGCTCTTGTATTTGGGCCCTTTGGGTCAGCATGTCCGTGGCCTCTTGACCTACTTTGCTGTCTTGCCAGTGAGTCTTCACTTGTAACTTGAGTCTGAAGCTTCAGTTGCCCACATGAGGATTCCTTGACTCCAAAGGGGCATCTTATCCTTTGCTCCTTAGCGTTTTTTTATCTATTTTTTTTCATAGAGTTAAATTGTGCTGATAGGAAATTCCATTATACTTATCTTGGTTTTGTAAGTGACCTTATGAAATGTATGTAAGATATATTGTTAGGTGCCACAAGTTTGTATTTCATGCTCACAAAGTAACCATGTCTTGGTAACAGTGGTTCCCTTCACTTGAGTGACACTTGCTAGCTTCTACTAAGTAATGAGTAAGAACATGGTCTTTATACATTTGGTGGTTGTTGGATAATATAATTCTTACAGTATGGTTCTCCCAACTTGCAGGTGTTCCAGAAAGAAGAAATTGAACCCTTGCAGGTGAAGCAGCAAGATGTGAACTGGTTAGGTCAAGGCCTCATTCAGAGCGCAGCTGCAAACACCTGCACTCAGGGTTTGGAGCGTGACCTGGATGATGTCAACGCACGGTGGAAAACTCTCAATAAGAAGGTAATTGCCCGGTCCCTTGAACCCCTCAGTAATTGTTCACTGTCATCTTTGGGGACTAGTAGTCATATTTGTACTAGTAGCCGCACGTGCCCAAGCATGCTTCCTCTTTTCATGTTGCCGTACACTGAATAGCAGTAGACAGGGAACGTGAATGACAGAAGTTCATGGGTCGAGACAGAACTTCCCCTGCCATTATCTCAACTTCAACAGAGACCTGGCCGTAGACCCAGCAGGTGTGACTGTAGGCAGCCATGGTGGATGGCCCTGTGTTGAAAGAACATTCAAGCCTCTCATACCGTGGTAGCTCTTTTGCCTCTCATGGCATGGTAGCTCCTTTGCCCCTGTGACTCACAGACTTGTAGGGATGCAGGCTCCCTATTGTGTTAACTTCTCTTGGAGTGACGCATGTGAACATCCATTCACCCAGATAGGCAATAACAACAGACTAAAGTGGGATTCCACTGAAGTCCACCTTTTTGAGATCAATGAGTTTGAGTGAAGGGTTACTTACTAGAGCATGAGTAATACCCCACCCCCACCCCCTACCCCCGCCGCCAAATAGCTGAGTCACCACGAAGACCCACCCCATCATGGATGGCACTAACCTTTCACTTCTGTATAGTTTAGCATCACCCAAGATCACTTGCAGCTGGGGGGTGGCGTAATAGCAGGGACCCCAAGTAGGATCTCCAGACCTCCCTAGGGAGTGTCAGTAGCTCCATTACCATTATCATAGACCTGGCTGCCACTGTATTGTTTTGCTGTGCTTACTATGGCGACAGTGGCAAAGTCCAAGAATGGCCTCTTGTTGTGAACAGAGGGGAAAGCACCACAGGACACATGTGCACACACAGGCACACACACGCACTCAACCAAAAAAAGGGCGGGGAGATGGTAGGTAAAGTACCTGCCTGAGTTTAACCTCAGCACCCACCTAAAAACAGGTGACGCTGACCTGTAGCCCCAGCCCTGGGGGATGGAGACAGGTGGAATCCTGACCGATCCGTCTAAATGGCAAGCTGTTGGTTTGGTGAGACACTGTCTCACAAATTAAGGTGGAAAGTAATAGAAGACACACAAGGTCCATCTCTGGCCTTGCACACACATACACATGTGGAGAGGGAGGGAAGGGGAATGTATGTGGCCAAGTTAGGAAATAATTGTGAGAAGTAGGGTCTAGTGTGCAGATTTCTTTTCTTTCTTTCTCTCTTTCTCTCTTTCTCCCTTTCTCCCTTCCTTCCTTCCTTCCTTCCTTCCTTCCTTCCTTCCTTCCTTCCTTCCTTCCTTCCTCCCTTTCTTTCTTTATTCTTTCTTTAATGAAACAAGTAAATAAATTTAAACAACTGGAACTTTGCAGGTGGCTCAGAGAGCAGCCCAGCTGCAGGAGGCCCTGCTCCACTGTGGGAGGTTCCAGGATGCCCTGGAGTCCCTGCTCAGCTGGATGGCAGACACCGAGGAACTTGTGGCCAATCAGAAGCCTCCATCAGCTGAGTTCAAAGTGGTGAAGGCCCAGATACAAGAACAAAAGGTAAATTAGTGATGTTTTCAAGTGGTTTCGTATGAAATCTTTAAAATTGACAATAAGTGTACCTCCTTGTTTATATTAATCAGAGCTCATAGTAATGGTTTCTTGTTTCTTTGGACATTGTCAGCTACTCGACCAGCACCTACTGGTTGCCGCCTACTCTGGTCAAGGCATTGTTTGAGCTGCAAGAAATGTAGCCCTGAATGAAAACGACAAGAGTCCCTCATTGAACATAAAGTCTAAGGGAGGAAAAAGGCTCTGAAAAGCCAATACACAAAGTCAGTATGTCACCTAGAAGGACTTTAAAGCAGGGATGAGGAGGTGGGAATCTGGAAGTGACAGAGCCAGGGGTCAGGGCAGGAAGCCCTGGAGTAGAGGGATGCTGGGAGCCACAGCCAAGAAACCCTTCACTGACCAGGTGGCATTTGGACAGAAACATCGTTGTTCTCTAATACTTAAGATTTATCCATACGAATTGTCTTTTTGTAGAATAAATGTGAACAGGTTAGCACTTAGGATGCTAATCCTCCGTTCACACATGCTTGGGAATTGTGCTGCTGCATGTTCTGATGCTGATGGACAGTGAGCTGCCTGAGACAACATGTACAGTACTGGGTTCGTCATGGTGCAGTGGTCAGACATGAAGCATTTAATGACGTTTCCAGTGATGTAGCAGCTGTGATTTGAAATGTCACACGGGAAAAGGCATAGCACGTGGTGTATTAGTGAGGTTTCTCCTGTATAACTTTTTAAGTGGGGAGTAGATTATTTGAAATTCAATTAATCGTTACATATAAAAATTTTAATCAAAACTATGTGTGAGTATGTGTGAGGTGTGCAAGTGAGTACATGAATGGAGGGGCTAGCACAGGACATCAGGTGTCTCCCTTTCATCTTCCTCACCGTGTTTCCTCTACGCAGGGTCTCTCACTGAATCAGAGTCTCGCACTTCAGCCTGGCTGGCTGGCTGGCTGGCACAGGGTTCTTTGTCTGTCTGTCCACACCCACCCACTGGGGAATGTTAGGATTGCAGGCGTATGCAGTCCTGTCTGGCTTTTTATGTGTGTCCTGGGGATTCAAACTCAGGTCCTCACACTTGCAGAACAAGCACATGTACCTGCTGAGCCATCTCCCCAACTCCTTTAACCAAGTTTTAATTTATCTTTCCAGCCCTGGTTTAATTTAGTTAGCAGGCATAAATAATAATAATAATAATAATAATAATAATAATAATAATAATAATGATAATATAATGCATATTCTCTGTGCGTGCATGCGTGTGTGTGTGTGTGTGTGTGTGTGTGTGTGTGTGTGTGTGTGTGTCCATGAGTTACTTGGAATTGAACCTAGGACTTAAGCCATGCTAGGAAAGTGCCTTACCACTGGGCTATTGTATATTTCAAAATAAGATTTTAAATATTCTCAACACATACACAAATTGTAAGCAGAGGAAGTACTAACTTTGTTAATTAGTTTTATTAAATCATTCTACAGTGTACACATGTACTAAAACATTGTATTGTAACCTGTAGATACATACACTATTTGCTAGATTAAACTTTTTAAAAAAACTTTACCTTGGCCCTGGATTTTTAACAATGTACTGTTTCCTTTAATTCTATATTCTGTATCAGCTCTTTAAAAACTCTCTGAAAACTTAGCCAATTAGAAAGTTATATGAGAAATAAAGCCAGGCCTTGTGGCTCAGGCCTATAATCCCAGCTGCTTGGCAGGTAGAGGTAGGAGGGTCACAGGTTCTCAGCCTGCAGGAATACAGCCTAGTGAGCAGCTCAGTGAGAACCTGTCTGGAAATTAAACATGAACAAGCGGCTTGGGGATATGATGTAATCATAGTGCAGTTGCCTGGGATACGTGAGACACTAGTTCAGGCTCCTTACCTGACAACAGAAAAGGAGGATTAAGGAAACCTACTGGAAACCCATTGTATCTGTCTGGTTTTTAATTATATAACTGCTACTGGTAACTAACTTAAGTTAATCTTCCAGGGTTAGTTAATGATGCTTAGTCAATAAAATCCATTTGTTGACTTTATCTTTTTAATTGCCAAAGGTTTTGCTATTTCAGTTCCCCAAAAGTAACCGACTTGGACTAGCAAGTTGGCTTAGAGGATAAAGGGCTTGCCAATGAGGCAGACAACCGAAAGTCCTCAAAATCCACATGGAGGCAGTAGAGAATTGACTCCCCCAAGTTGGTTGTCCCCTTGCCTCTACAAGGGCACACACACACACACACACACACACACACACACACACACACACACACCACGGTAAATGTAAATTTTTTTTTTTAAATATCCAGTTAGTTCTCCTGGCTACCTAAGCCTGGTACTTCCTTATTGTTTCCGCCATGTCCTGAAACCATGTCAAGAGCGTCTGTGATCCTTCTCCTTTGGAAGCATGCATTCCCCTTAATGCCCTGCTTGGTGGTCTGAATCTCATAGTATTCTTCTAGCATGTTACTTCCGGGTAACTGTTGAATTCTTATTCCTTAACTGTTTCTCAGGATCAGAGTAAGAAAGCAGAGGCCCGTCTGGTGGAGCTCCTGCACCTTGTTGCTGGAGCACAGTGCTTATACACACCGTTGCTCAGGGATGATTTGTTTTGATTAGTTAGGGCAAGGTGACCCTGAGTCTGGCCTTCAGTTAGATGTAAACTGAATTTCCTGTTAACAGCTAAGTCTTGAAATCTTAATCTTTTTGGCAGCTCTCAAATTCCCAGTACACCCCACACTCCCTTCTTTTGGGGTGTCTGAGAGCTCTGCTTAAGTTTTCCTCCTCATGTGGGGTTTGAAATGCTGCTTCTGCCCCGTGGAAGGCCAGAAGCCTCCCATGCAGCCTCTGACTTGTGGACTTGACCTGATGGTAACCTGCCTGCCTGTAACGCATTGTTCCGTGTCGGAAGGCGTTTTGAAAACACTCGTGATTTATGGAACTCTTTTATTTTGGCAGAGTTGATAACTGTTGGATGCTTAGGGCACTCCTGTGTTGTGAAAGTAAGGAGGATGTTTTACTTTGCCCGTGGCTCATTCCGCTTAGCCTGTGTGCTTATCCTCTGTGAAGATTACAGTGGCCTTATCTTTGAGAGCTGTCTATTGTGAAAGCCACACCTCAGTGCCTGGCATTGCAGTAGCTAATCATTCAACCAAATGCTTTGCTCTTTCCTTTTTTGAAGTTTTTTTTATGACATTTATTTATTTATATGGTCTACGTGTGCCACAGTGTGCATGTGGATGGAGGTCAGAGGACAACTTATAGGAGTTGGTTCTTCCCTTCCACCATGTGGGTCCCAGGAATCAAACTCAGGTCATCAGGCTCAGTGGCAAGCCACCTTGACCAGCCGAACCATCTCACTGGCCCCAAATGGATTATTTTTAAAACCCTAATTCTCATATTTTTTTTTCATGTAGATCCATACAAAATATATATATTTCTTAGCAAAAGTGCATAATATATATAAGATATACATACTTTCTATTTATTTAAACATTCTTTACCTCTTAAAATACTGCATGTTTTTGTCTGAAGCTTCTGCAAAGACTACTGGAAGACCGGAAGTCCACGGTGGAGGTGATCAAACGAGAAGGAGAGAAAATCGCTGCTTCGGCGGAACCTGCAGACAAAGTGAAGCTGTGCAGGCAGCTCAGCCTCCTGGACAGCCGGTGGGAGGCTCTGCTTAGCAGAGCTGAAGCAAGGTACCGCCATGTTCCCTGGGAGGCAGTGCTGCTCACGGGGCAGCGGTCTCCTTCAAGCCCCTAGTCTCTACGTTTGTATGTTCATCATGTCTACAAGGGTTGTGGTGTACATCTCCTCATTCTTCTGATGTCATCCCTACTCATTCCGAAAGCATTTCCCTTGAGAGAAATGCATTCATTTGTGTATTACACAGTCGATCTCTACCTACCATGAGTCAGGCACAGGCGCATGTTGGGTTATGAGGGTGAGCTCAATCACCTCTGCCCCCGATGAGTGCAGACTAATAGACCCAAGGCCGTTGAAAAATGATGACAGGTGTGATGCTTTAAAGGAAAAATGCATGGCATGATGGATGCAGGTAATAGGAGGAAGTTTGGAGACAGGGAAGTGATGGCCTTGTTTTAATGGAGGAGGTAGTTAAGAAGGAAGCATGGGGTGATGCTCTGCCTCCATGAAGACAGTAGAGCTAGAATGTGGCTCTCCTGGGCTCTTACTACAGAATCGCAACCAATGCAGCTCCTCCTGTCTGCAATGGTGCTACTGTGCTTTAAACTGACGAGGAATAGCGACATGAAAGAGTAGTCACCCAGAGTGAGCAATTGGGTTCACAGTAAAATAACTGCATCAATTCTTACTTCTTCAGAGCTAGAATAACGGGGGAGGATTTTTAAATGTTGTGTGCTGATAGTTGATGATACAATGACATGGAGCCGGTATGGTGGCACACACCTTTAATCTCAACACTCTGAAGGCAGAGGCAGGTGAGTATCTGTGAGTTAGAGGCCACCTGGATCTACATAGCAGGCCGTCCGAGACTATATAATGAGATCCTGTCTCAAAAAAAGGACATGGAAATTGTCCCCGCTGCCAATTTCTGTAATTCCTCTCAGCTTCAAAGGAAGTTCATTTCCGGGATAATATTATTCCTGAAAAAGTCAACAGGTTAGGAAGATAGGGCAGAAGTCAGATCTCAGCAGAGGACTGGCAGCTTGGCTGATGAGGAAAGCAGCAGCAGGAGCAGAATGGGTACTTGGATGCTCCACTACAGCCATGTGCTTCTGAAAGTACTTCACCTGGTGAATAAATCCGAGGAACTCTCCTATTTTTGACATTTAAGCCCACAAAGTATTAACTATTGCTTTTGACAAAAGCACTTGATGTTATATTTTATTCTAATAGCAGTCACAATTCTTCAAGCTTTAAAATCCACTTCTGACCATCTTGCCATGAATAACTTCAGTGGCTGCCGCTTCTGTTGAAATTCATATCCAGAGTGCTGATAGCAAGACCGAGCATACAGTGTGTCTCCAGTAGCACTTCTTGTCGTTGTTATTGTTGCTGCTGCCTTTAAAAATTGTTACAATTGACATGCATATTCTCAGGGAAGGTGGCTTTCACCCTTTATCATGGTCAGGTACTTGATATCTTATTTAATCTTACTTATTTAGAGCTATTTTTGTTGTTGTTGTTGTTGTTGTTTTTGTTTAGTCTTTTTGTTTGTTTGTTTTTCGAGACAGGGTTTCTCTGTGTAGTTTGGTGCCTTTCCTGGAACTCTGTAGACCAGGCTGGCCTCGAACTCACAGAGATCCGCCTGCCTCTGCCTCCGAGTGCTGGGATTAAAGGTATACGCCACCATCGCCAGGCTATTTAGAGCTCTTTTAACATGTCCTTGAAAAATCTGTGTTTTAAAGCTTAGTCTTAGTTGATTTCTTTAAAGCCACGTTTAAAATAGACTGAAGGGGAAAACATTCCTTGACGATTTTACATGTACTGCCTCCCCAACTGACCTCTGTCTCGGCAAATGTCCAGGAACCGCCAGTTGGAAGGTATCTCAGTGGTAGCTCAGGAGTTCCACGAGACCTTGGAACCGCTGAATGAGTGGCTCACGGCCATCGAGAAGAGACTGGCCAACTCTGAGCCCATCGGAACCCAGGCCCCGAAGCTCGAGGAGCAGATCTCACAGCACAAAGTAAGACATGTCACGTGTCAGTGAGGCTCCGTTTTTCATTTATTTCATGGTTTATATGTCATGTGTTGGTTATTTTAAGCATAATTGCAACACTAAATCCATTTTAAAATCATCCTTTTGGTTCTGTTTACATTTTCATTTGTCCATTCCTTTCTGTTCTGTTTTGTTTTCCCTTTTTGAACTTTGTTTAGGCTTTAGAAGATGACATCATCAATCACAATAAACATTTACACCAGGCTATTAGCATTGGCCAGTCCTTAAAGATTTTGAGCTCCAGGGAGGATAAAGATATGGTGCAGAGTAAACTAGACTTCTCTCAAGTGTGGTACTTTGAGATTCAGGAGAAAAGCCACAGCAGGTCTGAGCTCCTCCAGCAGGCCCTGTGTAACGCTAAGATTTTTGGGGAAGATGAAGTGGAGCTGATGAACTGGCTGAACGAGGTGCATGGCAAACTGAGCAAGCTCTCAGTCCAGGATCACAGCGCTGAGGCGCTATGGAAACAGCAGTCCGAACTTCGGGTACCTTCATTTATTTCGTTTATCTTTTTTTTTTTTTCATTTCAGTTGTTGTTATTCATTTTTATTAGTTGTGTGTTATTTTATGTCCATTATGATTCGTTATTCTCACAATAGACTTGTTCTTGTGTATGCAGGATGCTTTAAATGACATGTTATTGAATTCATCTAGCTGACATTTTCACTGCTTAGTCAGTGTGATTACTGTTGTATTCAAGGGCCTATAATGAACCAGTACCTCAGTACCCCCACAAAGGCAATTTTATAAGGCTCTCGGTGTCTTCTAAAAGGGGAGTGCCGCAAATCATAGTAGATGAGCCTGGGGTGGGGAACATGGGTGGGTGGAGGGGGGGGGATGGTAAACGGACATTTACAAGTGGCCGGTGTTGCCGGGCGGTGGCGGCGCACGCCTTTAATCCCAGCACTTGGGAGGCAGAGCCAGGCGGATCTCCGTGAGTTCGAGGCCAGCCTGGGCTACCAAGTGAGTTCCAAGAAAGGCGCAAAGCTACACAGAGAAACCCTGTCTCAAAAAAAAAAAAAAAAAGTGGCCGGTGTTTCTGTAAATCTGTCCATAGAGTCCAGTGAAAGTTCTCTGAGGCTAATGAGTGTGGTTGCTGATTTAAATTTGGTTTTCCCCTGCTTCTGTGTAAGTGGTACCTGTGTTTTTAGGCTCTACAAGAAGACATTCTCCTCAGGAAACAGAATGTCGATCAGGCACTGCTGAATGGTTTAGAGCTGCTCAAGCAAACCACAGGTGAGATGCCCCTGGCTCGGGTTGTCCACAGACGGCATCCTACAGTGCTTCTGGGGTATTTGAAGGACGGGGGCGGAGGGGGGAGGAGGGAGAAGACAAAACATCTTCTACTTTTTGAGGAAGCTCTAAGACTTCATCCTGCAGAATGTTTTCAAGGTCAGTCGAGACTTTAAATGTGATCTCACTTTTTTCTCATGATCTCACTTGTGTTCTTGGTGGACGCTGTGTGTATTACTCATAGCATAAAGTACTTGGCATAGGAGCCTGTCGGAGAAGCCTGCACTCCAGCCATATTAATCCTCCACTGTTGGAAGACTGGTGAAGACATGAGCTTAGACAGTTTATTTTGTTGTAGGGTAGATTGCATTGCAGTGATGCTTGTTCGGGTAGTCCACAGGCTTAATTTCTCCAAGCTTGAGCCACCAAGAAAACAGATGCATGGCTTAATACCTCTGTGACAGGCTTTTGAGTAACTCAGAGAAACTAGTAAGTTAGCTTAGCAATTCTCTTGGCTGTAGGGAAGTCCTTATCTATTTCAGCAATGTGTGTGTGTGTGTGCGCGTGGGGCAATTATCATTCATTGTGGCTAAGGACATGTATCTAGAACTTTGAATTGGAAGTCTGAAGCTCAGGGCGTAGTTTATGTCTGTCTGAAAAGGAAGTAGAGGCAGATAAAGATCCCCGGGAGTGTGAAAGTGAGTAATGATGAGCAAGTGCAGGAAGGTTAAATATCCTGCCTGACGTAACCCCACTCACAGCCCATGCTATCAGTGACCTGAGGACAGGCAAGTTTAGCCCTCACTCTTTGAAGACAGAAAGCTTTGTAAGGTAAATAAAACACGGCACATAACCCAAGTTTCTGTAGCCATTTACATTTCTGTTTTTAGTGATAATGCCATGACTAGACACCCTAGGGAAGAAGCAAGGCCATCTTTTGGGTCAGATCATCTTTAGAAAAATGTCTCCTCTTTCCCCCAAAGTATATCATCAGTAGTGCCCGAAGAAACCCTCTGCCCTCGCCTCATATCCTTCTGTCTGTAAGAAATCCTATGTCTTTTGACATTTTAGGTGATGAAGTTTTAATAATTCAGGATAAGTTGGAAGCCATTAAAGCAAGGTACAAAGACATCACCAAACTGAGTGCCGATGTAGCCAAGACTCTGGAACACGCTCTGCAGCTCGCCAGACAGCTGCAGTCCATGCACCAGGAGCTGTGCAGCTGGCTGGACAGGGTGGAGGTGGAGTTGCTCTCCTACGAGACGCAGGCCCTGAAAGGAGAGGCCTCAAGCCAAGTCCAAGAGAGACAGAAAGTACGCCTCTGTGCATCTCAAACGCATCGGCTACCCATGAGGGGAGGATGTGTGAGGATCCCAGTTATAGTTGTCTTGGTGGGTGGGCCCTGGTGGAAACAGGCAGTGAGGTGACTGTTCAGACGGAGTATGGAGTTTGCTGTCAGACTCCTGTGACTGGAAATATAGTTTCCTGCCCAAGATAGAATGATGAAGGAAAAACAGAAAAAGAAGATGGTCCTTGTTTCAGAGATTTGTAATTTGGTTGGAAAAGCATTTCTATCAGAGATGGGTAGCCTGGGTGGGTTTTCTGGCAACATCACAAAAATGCACTGCCTCTCCAAGCGTTCTTTTCAGATCCCACAGGGGTGGAAGGGACTTGGTGAGGCTGCAGGGGTAGACACCAGCACGTCCTCACTGCAAGCAACAGCTTTCTTGTTTTATTTTTGTTACCTGATCACTTACATGATAACTTGTTTGGGTTTGTTTTTCCAAACTGTAAATATTTATTTTCCATTTCAAAGATACAGTCTTGCCATGTTGACAAATGAGCTGTTCTCTAAACTTCTCTGGAAACACTTTCATTTTTGCAAAATAGCTGCAAATCATGGAGGTTTATTTAGCTCAGGTGGAACTAGCCAGGCCAAGTACAGCTTTGTCAGCCAGCAAAGGACCCCCAAGAACAGAGGAGAGCCTGCCCAAACGTTTACCCGTATGTGCGTTTGTTTTCAAGGAACAGAGGAGAGCCTGCCCAAATGTTTACCCGTATGTGCGTTTGTTTTCAAGGAACTGAAAAAAGAAGTTAAGAGCAACAAAGCCTTACTGGATTCTCTCAATGAAGTGAGCGGC